>JAOTRQ010059900.1:0-13741 GCA_028565875.1 Hoplisoma paleatum
TTTTACGCATTTGCAGAGTTTTGGCACTAAATTAACTCCATAACGGTGCGGACGTGGGCAGGAGGCGGCAATACCCCACATATGTCTTACTTTCGGGGTACGGCTTATATTAGCCGACCCCCCTGAAACCCCCGGTACATCTTAAAATCGGGGGTGTCTTATTATCGGGGAAACACGGTAGGCTGGGCACCTACTTATATTTATTAATTAGACATTTTAAACTTGGCTAATTCTACTTTAGTGTCATATATACTGATCTTCTGTGCCAAACTAGCCTACAGTCTGGTACTTAAGAATCTATATTGCAATTACTTCTTTATGTCTTTAGGGTCTGGAAGTTTCTGCCAAGGACACGAGTATCACTGAAAAGAATTTGGAGACCAGTGACTCTGGAGTGGGCATTGAAAACACGGCTGGGCTTCCACTGGACAGCGATACTGAAGCACCATCAGCACCTAATACAGAGGCTGATGTCCTGACCTCCACTGCAACTCCCGATGCCAAAACTACTGCAACAGAACATCCCAAACTTACTCTAAGTTCACCTTCTAAACCAGCTACAACCCCTGAATCAAAAAAAGAGGCACCAGCTCTCAAACCATCTTCTGAAACCAAACTTTCTGTAACATCCACACAGGAAACGAAAACAGCAATATCGCCAACACCTGAGACCAAACCGAGCTTGAGTCCATCTTCAGAACCAAAGCCTGCAGTGACACCAGAGTCGAAACCACCCGTAAGCCCGACCCCTGTTGCCAAACCGGCCCCTAGTCCTGAACCTCCTAAAGCTTTGACTCCGACTCCTGACCACAAACCTGCGTCCACTCTAACTAAACCAGTAACCTCTCCAACATTACCTGCTGCAATCCCATCACCAGCATCATCCATCCCAGGTACAAATGCTAAACCTGCTCTGTCTCCATCTCCAGATCCTAATCCATCTCTGCCACCCACTTCAGATACAAAGCCAACCACCAATGGTACCCTTGAGTCCAAACAAGACACGGGGTCCACTGAGTCAGGTGAGAAAGCCCCTGATACTGAGAAAAGCTCAGTAAAAGCAGCCCATGAGGCCTCGCCCAGCGAGAGTACCCCTGCCGGAGGTCAGGAGGAAACTGCCTCCACTTGAGGTTCAAACCACTGCCAGGATTTTGCTCCCTCCATGATGTCTTTACCATCGCTGACAATCGTGACTTACCAACAAGCAAGAACCTAAGTGTTATACTGAAGGAGGGCTTCTTTAGTCTTTTAAATCTTTCACTAAACTAACATTCACCTGATTTATTATTAGCTAATCACTTTGCAACTACTATTTAAAATCTACTGGTATTATGTTGATTGTTTATTTGATGCAGGCTAAAAAGGCTGCATCTAATATGCAAACCAGATGTGCATATGCATAAATTGTATTTGTTTATATTGAACTTTTATTCAACTGCATGCAGAATTCAAGAATATAAAATAGTATTTGACATACTCAGAAATATGGTAAGAACCAGACTATAGACAAGTGAAGATCAAATTATTTAATAATCCCAATTCCAGTTTTTTTTATATACTCTGTATACTAGCTGGGCTTAAAAATTTGGTTTATTAAAAAATTTACCACGTGGTGCAAAAATAGACAAACTTGTTGTTTAGCGATATGAAGTCGAATTGAAATACGAAGTGCCAAACTTTCTCAGTGGTATAAGTGACCCAAGTTACACCGGTGTTAGAAGCTTAAAAGATTGATTGAAGCCAACATTAAAGATTCAGATAGTTTATAGTTCCAATCAAATGAAATAGTATCGTCCTGATTTTTCATGTTGTGACAAAAACCCAGCATTTCTTTGAGTGTGTGGTTAATTGAAGTATACTGTGCATACTGTAAGTATCTGTTAAACGTCCCAAGTGTTAAGGACAGAAAAAGATAGAAAACAAAACAGACTAAAATGTTTACAGAGCTGAAAAGTCCTGATGAGAAACAACTACAGAGGCTTGACAACTACCAAATATTCTACATCACAATCTTGCCTGGAATATTTCCACTGCTCAGCCAGTTTGAACTCTCTGAATGATTTCTGAAACATTTCCAGACATTTAAGACATGGAAAAGAGCTTAACGCTAGATGGATGGATTTTTATTCGGATTTGAACTGACAGCAGAATTTTACTGTTTATTGTATTTCTTTTTTTTTAAATTGAGTCCAAAAACCAGTTTTAATTTTGTGGTTCTACGATACATTTGCAATTCCAGGTGTGTGTTTTGAGTCGAGGTTTTACCTGAACGTATGGTAAATGGTTATGATGTTCACCAGATGTATGCCAGAATGTTCACAGATTGTTCTAGGCTAAGATTTATTACAGGGTATAATGCTCTGTTCCTGGATTAGGATCAGTTTATGGATATAAAAAAAAATCAAAGCGACCTGGTAGAATATTAGTGCTCTTAGTCCAATGCTGAATAATTTACAGCAATCAGATTAATTACAATTTGTTTACAGAAACTCTGGGTGCCTCTTGTAGGATTTGAACACCACTGCCCTTTTGTTACTGTACCAACAGTGTAGGAAGGGAAGTTTCTCTCAGTGACCTGTACGTGTCAGTTTTTTTATTGAATCAGAGAAAGTATGGATAGTAGCTAGTAGTTACATGAAGTCAGATTGTATGTCAGTGTATTTACACGAAGTCTGGTTGTAGAGTGGAATAGAATTTGCTAATGGCTCTTCTTTATATCCCATGACTAACCAAGAATGCTACCTTTTCTCTAGTGCACTCATATAAAAACTAGTAAGCACAAACTCTGAGCTTCTAATAATAGAAGCTTTACAGTATTTTTGAAATCACTTGACACCCTTTCTCCTTACTTTCTGACTATGGCCTTGTTCTTTGTAATCCTTTTACACTTATATATAAGTAGAATGAAAAGTTTTTTTAATGAAGTCATTTCACATTGCATAGCACATATCAATGTACTCTTAGGTCTGTTGTATTATTCACCGCAGAAAAAAAGATGTCCGTAATAAAATTCCTTTTGTTACTAATTGCCGTTGCAAAGGGAATATTAGCTACCATGTTCCATTAGCTAATAAAACTTTTAGTCACTTATGCGTTCACAGTGTTTTCCTAATCGAAGTGCTACAGGCCATGAGTCATTTCATTCTTCTAACAACAGATTTATAATTTTAATGATCTCTTTTTATCTCTTTAAGCAATACTAAGCAAAAAGACAAGGCACAGTCACTTATTTACTGTTTGCAGTAGTAATACAGTAATCATGCTATGGGTTTCTATTATGGGGTCGGTACTTTAGTAGCAAAGGCATGCAACAGTTTCAGTATTGCTAAGTTTAGGGAACGGGTCCTTGTTGGAATGTTCTAGTAATTTATCAAACCAAACCAGAACGACTTATTTTGATGTGGTCATGGCATTCTGTCATACAAGAAGATGCTAAGTATGTTATATGAATCTTTTTAAAGGTCATTGTCTCACATACATTAAGTAAAGGGGTTTGGAATAGTGTGCATGGCATGAACCCAATTGGGGAACCGTATAGTTTAGGATTATTATACTTTTTACTGAAGCTACACATCAAATGTACAACAAGGTATTTTGACCTTGTGTGTGCCCTGAAGTGAACTTATTTGCCACTGCATGATTGTACATTCACTGGAGTGTGTCAGCCTTGGAAGGCACTTGTGGCTGCACCAACATGCACCTAAACAGACAAATCAGCAGACAAAATAAATTAAATAACATTTTCTGGTAAATCGATTTGCAGTTCATGAAATTCTGCACAAATCTGCCTATGTGTACCGTTTCCTTTCTGTGGTGGACATCTGAGTCTACAGTAAAGGGGTGTTGTGAATAAGCTTGTGAATGTCAGCTGTTTTTGTAGTTTGTTTGTGATGCTGGGACTACACTTCAGTTTCAGTATGACCGTGTGCAAACAAGAAAACAAATAAAAATAAATTATTCAATGTTTTGCTAAGAATGGATCTAAAAACAGACCAGGTTTCTATGTTTGGTAAAAACAGCTTTATTTATTTTAAGGTGTGTTGGTGATTTGGTCGCAGGGTCTTCATTTTTAAATATTACCAAGAGTAAAAGGGTCCGGTGTACTATTGTGCCCCTGTATTTGATTAAGGTTAAGTGCCTTTTAAGGGGCACACCTGAAGTTAGCAAAGCATAATGGAGGCAGCCAATCCCTCCTCATGTAACACCAGCTCTAAGACTTAACCATAGTCTTTGTTTTAAAATGTATATAATTACGCTGTTTTTAGTTCTCATGCACAAATCTTTGCACAGATGCATCCCTCTTATAGAATGGTCCTGTTCACAATGCTAGTTTAAGTAAGTACATAGTATGTAGACATGTATCAGTGCTAGTAACTATGTGTATTTGCTAAAAAGAAGACAACTGAGGAGCATGCATGAGCTCAGTTAAATCACTTTGTAAACTCTGCTAATGATAACATGCATCCTTTTTTGTAAAATCAGTGCAAATTTGTTTAATATTTACTGTATGCTCACTCGGGCGTGCACAGATCTGTTTGTACTATGTGTGCAGTATGTGTGATTCTGATGTGTTTGCTAATGATGTCTAGGTGTCTGCATTGGATTGTGTAGATGTAGAAGGATGTGTATATGTGGTTTCTGTGTTTACAGTAAAAAACACTAGTAAAATAAAAGTTGAAGTTGTTGTCTTTTTCTGATTGTCTATGTAAGATAACTGTACAGATAAATGTGTAATAATAATCCTAATATTGTGACTCCCCTTTTAGTAGTGACTTATTTTGTAGTTGTTCAGTTATCACAGTTTGGCTCTTTTTAAATTTGCCAATGTTTTAAACACATCAGACACAGGATAAAATGTTGACTTGCTGCCTAATATATATCACACACTAACAGGTGTAAAGAGATTTTCAATATTATTCACTTCACCCATCAGTGGTCATATTGTTATGACTGGTTGATGTATTGGTGTTATTCTTTCTTATCGGATTAAATTTAGCATGATACAGTGTTTCTGATTTTATTTTTGGCAGATCAATAACAAAGACAAATCTTATAATGTGCAGAATTTAAAGCACAAACTCAATTTTGGCAAAGATTGGAACATTTTTCTAATGAATTAAAAGCAACACTTTAGTTTCTGAATTCACACAAACATTTATTTAACAGAACGACTGGAAGGAAAAAGAACATTTCAATGTCATTTATCAATGTGAACTAGTTTAGAATCTGATACTTGCACTTTCATGTGTCAACAGCTCCAGACAAAACATGTAAGCAAAACAAAAACCTGTCACAATGTTTATAGAAACAAACCCTCTGAACCGTCTCTCTTGTGCATTTGTTTATACTGCGGGGCCAAAAGGTGCCCAGTTCAATAGGTATGAATATAGAATTAACAAAGGAAATATAAAGCAACACCAATGTTCCTTTATATTTTATTCTCTTTCCATCACGTCCTTTCTTCTCTTATCAAATCTGGTGGGCAGTATGTAATAGTGTTAACATTATAGTTTTAGAATTTGTTCTTACTTTTATGAACTATTAAGACCTGTAGAGGCCAAACATTTGTTTTTCTTGCAATATTGATTCTCAATTGACTGTGAAAGATGTAACTTGTAACTTGTTAGTCGTCTATATTAAGTAGTTATTTGATATAAAGACAATTAGATCTCTAAATTCATCGTACAAAAGCATAGCCTTCTATTTATACATGGCAGCTCTTAAGCATTTGCCATTGTACAGCATGTGTAGACTTTTTTTCTCTTACATCTCCATTGGAAGTGGTTGAGTGTGGGAGGCAAAATTCTTTGTCATATCTGAGAGATTATAGTTAGTGCCATCTGATTTCCACTTTATAGATGTTCAAAGCATTAAGGGGAAGTAGTGATTATTTGTGATTATGCACGCAATCAAAAAACCCTTTTTGCTCATTCGGATGGCTATGTAGAAATTGTTAATAAATAGGGGTTTAAAAAAAACATGGGATGCTTAGGTGGGCCAGAGGTAAAACGCACTAGTAAGCCAGTGCAGACATTTCATTTGTCAGTGCAAAGCTTTGCTTGCTGTGTGGGTGTCTGTACAACGATTGGCCGTTGAGTAGAGAGGACTCATAATGAAGCATATAACAGTTGATTAAAGTGGATGCCTTACAGTCAGGAGAGTAGGACCCTTGTTGATGTATCATCATAAGTAAACCATTTTAATGTATGACAGACCTGTATTTGGATTTTATGTTTGACTTTGTACACATTTCCTCCAAGTATGGAGTCACTTCTCTGTGCCATAAAATAGACTTAATAAATGCATATAACAATGATCCTCATGCACAACATGATATTAATATATTTTACTATTTTGACTGTCGGCAACTACACCTTTGAAATTAAGCATATTTGTACAATCTCTTTGTAAATCAGATTCTATACAACACTTTTTAGTAGAATACTTTATATGACTAACACACCAATATATAAATTAGTAAACTTATAACACTTTAATAAATAGCATTGTAAGTTCTGGGATATATCAGCGATTCAAATGTCCATTTGCTGAATCATTTCATCAAAGCAAGGGATGAAATATTGATAGCTGGGCTATATTTCTCCCATCATCTGAGTCACAGGGGTTGTAGAAGGGAAAAAGCGGCATCAGCACAGATCCCATGGAAAATGAGAAGAGAGCTGTCATAGTGATGGCATTGTAAAAGGACACCTCCTCTCTATCACAGTCCAAAAAAATGCCAATGCGGACAGGCAATATGGCAGTGCGTACCACTGTGGGCTTAGGATCAGTGCATGCTACGATTGATCCGTTTTTCAGTGCCAATGTCCAGAGCCCATTAGCTGTGGTGGATGAGTTCATCTCACCGCGACACACATCCTCCCGAGCCACTCCCAGACGCCATGCTGTCTTTCCCCTTACCTCTACCTCCCAGTAATGGCGGCCGTGGGTGAAGCCTTCACTCCCCATTACACAGTAGTAATAATGGAAACGTTTCGGATTTGTCTCCTTAACTGTCATCTCTTTATTCTCCTCAAAATTCACTGCAGTGTTGTTAGCAGACACGGTGAGCAATGGGTGAGCTGTTTCCGGATCAAATGTCAGCAATGAGATGTCTGAAATAAAATTCACAATATTAATTATGGTTCAAAACTCAAATCTTAGAATCAAATCTTGTTTTTGTTGCAGTTTTTTCTACCGAGCAGCCAGCGGTACATAATAACATCTGTCCTATATTAGTATTTCATTCCAGTAGGTGACATTATAAATGTTCAGTGTTGAGACAAACATTATTCAAAATGTGTAACAAAATTGATTTAGTAAATTTAAAAAAATCCCTTTACAGTTACTTTGCATGTTGATGCATTTTCCCAGCCTAAATACAAATGTTTTTGGTTGACTGCATCATAATTGAGGCACTCATTGTTCCATAAGAATTGTTCATCAAAGAAAACTTTATTTAGGTCCCGATGAGTCCATGTTTGCTTTTTTTGCAAAATGGACTGTGTGACAGTCAATATGTTCAATCTAAACTGTTCAGCACTGTTCAACACTTACATAAATGGGTGTGTTTACAAATTGTGTGTGACAGCACTATTAAGTATGGCTTAGTGTGTGTACTTACTGTAGCTCTGTCTCCAATGACAATTTATTAATAAAAAGATTAATAAGTCAGTTGGATAAATGAAGTCTTAAATCAAGTATGGAGATGTAACATATCAGTAAATCATATAATCATTATATCAGTAAATCAATAAATATTAGCAAGCAACTGTATTAAATAAGATCCTTAAATTGTTAACATACTGAATAGAATTATGTAATGTGACATTTTCTCTTTAAAATATTGACTTACTTGACAGACCTTGTTACTATATATTACAATTAATAATGCTGCCTCCAGAGGCAAATGGTTTACAATTTTTTTGTTTTAAACAGTATTTGTTCCCCTTTGTGCATATCAGTGGGTTGCTATGCTATTTAATGCTATGTAAACATTTTGGCTCCAGAAAAATACTTTGTACCTTCACTATGTAAAGTAACTGGAAAGTACCAATACTAGTTGAATATTAGTTTGGATTTATGCCTTTGTTGTGAGAAAACCTTACTTGGGTAGAGAGAAGCCTTCATGTGTTTCCATATTCTGTACTGAATAGGACCAACAAAATGTCCTGGAAATATGTCACTGTCCACAGGAGGCGGACGGATGAAATTGATCTCACATCTTATAGAAAAAGAATTTTAAAATAAAAATAAAAAACATTAACATGATAGAGTACATTGTTAATACCATCTGGCTGCAGGATGATGACTAACGATGGCATTTGATTGTTATTTGTAGCTCTTATGTCTATATTAGGATTCTACCAATAAGGTTTACCTTACATGCATTATTAATAATAGCCAGAAGACGTGTGAAAAGAAGAAAATGTTACAAACAATCCGGGCCATCGCAAAGCTTTTTTGGTTTAAATTCTTGTTGAACAACTGTCAAACATTTTAACATGAATTGTGAACAACGACAGTGCCATTTCAAAAGTTATTTTTGCCCAATCTGGTCCATATTAATGGAATAAAATGTTTAACGAACTCATGGTCACTTTTGGCCATATGTTGTGCAAGAAACAGGGAAATGATCACATAATTCTTTGAAGACTTACCTCTTTAAGAGTTCTTTGATTTCCTATGAGAATGAAAGATGAATAACTAGTGTCAGATCTTAAAAGCTGGTCAACAGGCAGGTCGACACATTAGCACTTAAGATTCTATTTACATTAAAACATGTGGTGCGATAACAGTGCCAGATCTATCCAGCAGGTGTTCCAAAAATTTCTAATAATGTACTGTATTTCTCTTGTACTCTTTTTGACAATGTACATATATACATAAACTCTGTACATGCTACAACTCTAATTTACACACCAATTATTTTATAATAAATGTACAAATATGAACATTGTACTTTTGTTACAATGTTCATCACAAACCATTTTTTGTGATTGCATAACATTTCTCCTCTAAAGAACCCAGGGTGGTGTGGGGTGGGTGATAACGTTTATGTTACCCTAGAATGCAGGGTGCTGTATAACAGGATGCTTTATTTCGACATAGTCAGATTCATCCTGGTGAGGAATATTGAATAAAGAAAAATCACCTTCAGTAGTTTGGGACTTTCATCTTCTGCTAATTTGCAGTTCAGTGTATCAATGGCTCTTTCTAATTCTCGGCCCTGTATAGCGATCTTCCTCTCTCTTTCCTTTAGAATTTTTACTCGTTTGTCTTTTTCTTTCCTCAATCGATCCAGATCTCTTTCCTCTTCTTCATCCAAAAAGCGATGAAGGTTCTGGAACTCAGCCTGGATTTCACGTGCCATGTCATCAAACTGAATCTGAATGGACACAGTAGATATTGAAATGAACTAGAACTCCATCAAGTGAAACCAATGTTTCTCATTTAAAATGTACAATATCTTCAAAAGGTTTTCATACTTTTCTTTTTAGAATAATTTTAAAATCGGCCTTATTGTATTTAAGTATGTATTTCACACGTTTTCAGTCGTTTCTGACTCATGGATCACTCTGTGGACCGCTACCGAACCCCAGAGTTACTCAGCAATTATTGTTACGGAGTAGGTTGCCAGGTCTTTCTCCAACCCCATATTGTTAGAACCCCACGCCGACACGGGGAGAACGTGCAAACTCCGCACAGAAAGCCCCTGGCCAGACCCGGGGATCGAACCCGGGACTTCTTGCTGTGAGGCGAGAGTGCTAACCACTTAGCCACCGTGCCACCTCTAATCGGTATTAGGATACATCTTTTCCGGCAGCATATAATTTGAATTTCATAAGCAAAAAAATGGGCTGCTTGCACATCACTATAGGAAAATCGTTTCTTAAACGCTTGAGCAGTTAAACAGGTAGAAATGAGATGCCACAGAATACAGACCATAACCTTTCTCAGACACAACAAATTATTACTCCCACCCTTACCAATTTATATGTGTGAAAATGTCGCTTAAAATGTAGGAATGCTAGTTTATAATCTAATTTATAATAATGATCCTGACATCAACACGACAGCTGCATTCTGGTAAAGCACAGCTATCTACTCTGGGCCCTTGAAACATCTTGTGAGATTGAAATTTGTAATGTTTTGCGTTGCTTTTAATCATGAGAAGTGGTATAATACACAGGGCAGGAGCTTTATATGTAAATATATGGTTAGTGCATCAGTAATGCGTTCAATGAAACATGATGGGCAGCAAAAATCTGGAGCTGCTCAGTTAGTGGGAGTGATTTTCTGACAGTTTTGCCATGCTCTTTAGGTGACATATGAGTCATTCCCTTTCAAATCTTGATCAAAACAACATGAGCCGTCCTGCATGTCTGTGAGATTGTGTACACATAATATGACCAGCCTCCAGCCTCCATCATCCACGGCTTCCTATTAAAATTTTAAGCAGCATTTACCACTTCCATACTTACAGTGTAGCGTTTCATATTTCATTGTGATTGAAAAAGTTGGTAACACAGTCACCTCACTTAAAGAAGTTCGAGTTCTTTATGTGTGAAGTTGTATGTTCTTCTAGTTTTCACCCGGCATTATGGTCTTATCCCGCATCTATTATGTATTATAATATTATATTATATTATTAAAATCTTATACTGGTATATAGCAAGAAGGTCTTGGGTTTGATTCCCAAATCAGGAGGTCTGGGTCCTTTCTGTGTGGAATTTGCATGGGTTTACTCCAGATGCTCCAGTTTCCTCCCATAGTCCAAAAACATTGAGTCAGGTGAATTGGAGACAGTAAATTGTCCTGTGTTTGATATAAACATGTGTTTGGATTAAAATTGTGTAACAAATACTGTAAATACCATCTGTCTGTCATGAATCTAACCATAAGGGTAAAACATGATGTTAAAGTCCTGAGAACTTGAGAACTAACAAACACACACTGTTTATTGTGTTAGGTTGGACTGTTATTTATATTGGCTGCTTAAGTAAGTTAGTGTATGAATTGCAAAACGATGTACCTCTGAAATATTCTATAATCAGTAACGTTTATAGATAATGTGGATCAAATTACATTGTGTGCATACCTCCACATCTACTGCCTCTGCATAGGTGTCTCTTTCAGCTTCATGACATTCATCAATTTCATGTTTAATCTTCTTAATGGCATGAATGAGCTTCTCCTGCAGTAAAAATATAGCAAATATACATATGTATACATATGACAATGCGCATATTAACAAACCTTTGTAGGAAAATGGTAGCACATTTTTTATCTGTACACTATTTGACATGAAAAGTATTCCAGGACAAATAGTATGTTTTCTTGAGTACACCTCTCCATGTTGCTTTGAGATAGCGTTGTAAATGTTTCTTCTTACCTTTAGCTCACTAAGGAGAGACTTCTTGCAGTTGTTGTTGTTGTCCTTCATGTGATTGGTGTACATTCCAAGTGAAGAACAAAAATTTCGTCACGGTAGATAGTGGTGTGTGTGTGTGTGTGTGTGTGTGTGTGTGTGTGTGTGAGTGTTCTGCGTATGTGTGATTGTGTCAGCTGTGAATGCGAGTTTGACAAGGCGAGAGAAAGAATGGAAGGGCAGGGACAATGTGACGCCCATAAATTACCAACATGAGTAAAACAGTGGTGGTGGTGGTGGTGGTGTGAGGGGGGGTGTAGAGGCCATTTGTGAAGTAAGAAAAAGCACATTCAAAATTATGTTATTTCCTCATCATAACAATAATACTTCAATACCAAAACAAAAATAGGTTACTGGATAAGATAGTGGGGAGGGTTGTTCAAGCTTCAGTGACAGAGCACTTGGGAATTGCAAAACAGTTTCTATTTCTGGACCTATTCTGCAACAAGAGACAATGTCGGGGGGCAGAGACTGCTAGATAAAAAATAGAGGGATTTTAGTGTGCGCACGTTTATGTGTGTGTGTGTGTGTGTGCGTGCGTGCGTGCGTGTGTGTGTGTGTGCTTAAAAACAGAAGATTATTATAAAACATAATAATGTCTGAAACTCTATTATTCTTATGTATACCTTTATGAGCTTTTGTACACCTTATTTGAGCTTGCAGATTGTGTGATGTTCATTTGTTGGCAGTGGTCAATATCTCTTACAAGTGGTCCAAGGAAAGAACAGAGGTAAACCGGTGACAGTCAGAACCCACTGATGAATGTGAGGAGTAAAAACAGGCCGTTATGGTCCTATACAGCTTACAAGCTGCTGCAAATGACTTGAGAACATTAAATTAAGAACGTACCACTGTTGGTCTAAGAAATAGGTCCACTAATGAAATTTGGTTTGATGGTGATGTTTAATCACATTTTCTACTTTATCCTGATCAGTGTCATAATAGGTCTGGTCACATGTGAAAGCACTGGAAGCAAGAGAACTTGCTGCTTAGGCAAAAATACATAGGAAATAATACTTGTGCAGGTGCCCGGGTGGCACTTGATTGAACACTAAATCAAGTTTTTGAGGTTCCATAAAGGTGCTACAGTGTCTTATTAAAATGATTTTGTTTTTAAATTAAGTTTGTAATTGTGGAATTTTTAAATTCCAATCATCAATTTCTTCAATTTCTGTACGGATTTCTTTCAAAACAAGTGTTTCTAAAGCAGTTTTAAAATATTTTACTTTATTACCTCAGTGAAATGACCCTGATTTTATGCTTGATGATTTTCGCATCCCAGTGGCTACGGTAGCACCCATCCAGCCAACAGCTCCAGGATTCAAACTAAGGAGTTCAGACTCTAGCTGTTCCCCCATCCACCTCGATGCTATTAATTACAATTATCAGACTCATTATACAAATACTAATATATTTTTTAAAATTATTTTTGTATGAGCTGTTTAGACTTCCAAAAAAATCTTGGTTTCCTTGTATAGAAGAAGTGTAAGTTTATTGCTGTTATGTTTCCCCTGAGCAGTTTTTGTTATGCACTTTGAATGCACAAGTTTGAATGCACTTATGCTGTGTATCATGCAGAAGGCCACTGCACATGTTTAATCACACCTGTGATATATAGAAAACACTACCATCTACTGGAAGCTTTTAGAAACTACATCATTCTGCCGAAACGGTGTTAATTACTATAAGATATTGTTCACGTGTGTTCCTCCCACAGTCCAAAAACATGAAGCCAAATGAGAATCATTAAAGAGAAATTGAAATTGTCAAATAATCTTTTATTAATTAAAATAATCTTATATTATTTTTTCAGTGCTGGTAGAGAGGAGACAAATCATCTGAGAAAGAAACTCATCACTAGATTCACTAAATTCATTCTACCTGATAAATCGATTTATTCAAAATTAAAATTATTTGATCTGAGCATCATTTTACATTTTCTGTTAAAGCAGACAGTGTTTAACCATGTCACACGAATACACACATTCACAACATGTTTACTACATGATTACTACACATTCACTACACTACACACAATCAATACTTTTATTTGTCACTTTTACTAACTTTATTATTAATATTATGAATATTTGGTTATATTACTATTTTACTTTTTTGTTTTTATTATTTGCACAGTAACCATTCATACATAAATAATGACTTTTATGCATTTTATACATTGTATTGTTGTTATATTCTCATACACACACACACATATATATACATATATGTAGACATGTGTGTGTGTGTGTGTGTGTGTGTGTGTGTGTGTGTGTGTGTGTGTGTGTGTGTGTGTGTGTGTGTGTGTGT
>JAOTRQ010059910.1:0-13740 GCA_028565875.1 Hoplisoma paleatum
AATGACCATACTATGTAAGTGAGGTCTTCAAATGCTGTGTAAAGAGGGACCCTGACTAGCAACAGGAAGACATTTGTCGCTCATGGTGGTAGGAGTAAATGTAGTTGTAAAAGCCATAACAAAGTCAGCAATTTCTGTAGTACAAACGCAGCACAGTACGGCACCATGTTTGTTGTTGTTCAAAGAATGAACCACATGCAGGTTACAGAGGTGGAGCTACATTGTCCTCGGATCAGAAAAGATCTGTATAGCATGTCAACACGGAAACGTGGAACCTGCCATTTTAAATCTTGGGACCTGTTTTTTTTGTGTGTGCAAACGATCAAATACCTTAGCGGCGGATATACCTACTCTTATTTACTATGGAGCGATTAAATGTTAAAAACGCATCGCTAAAAAACCATACAAAACATACCAGATAATTTAGCTTTATCTAGTATATTTGCTTGGCAAGCAACTACTGCAACACGCACAACAACGCCAGTATAAACGTACATAAAATTTAAATATTTGACAAATCTGGTTGAGCTGATTCCTCCCACATTTTTTCACATCCCCTTTACAACTATGTAGCACTTGTTCTAAATACATTTAAGAATTGAAAAGAAGAAGCATCTAGGTTGCAAACAGCTAACTAGAACTGTATATAATTCCAAAACCATTTACTGTTATTACTACTATTAAATAAATTCAGCATCTAGCTTACTCTTGTTGTCCAAAGTGTTCTGCTTGACAGTTATGGCCCTAAAAATTAAAATCGGCAGCAGTGGTGCTGGAACCAATCACCTTTTGATTACTGGTCTACAATACAACTTCTTTTTAGTGGATGATAGCAGATGTGAGACATTATATAACAGCACAATAGAGGAAAATATCACATCCCATACAACAAGCCTAACCAGTTTTGATTGAAATATTTTATCCAGTCTCCTTTAACAAAGCATACACAAAGGATCACAATGCAAAAAGATCACAGTACACTTACTTTTACTTACTGTAAATAAGAGTATTTGAGCTGGGTAACATTTGTTTTGCATTACATTTACATTATGACCAAACAGTAGATGTTTTTATCCAAATACACTTACAGTAAAGTAACAGTAGACAGTCAAATGAGAGTTAAGGGCCTTTCTTAAGAGCAGAAACCTAATAATGGTGGGGCTTAAACCCTTTTATTATTAGTCTAGCCATTACGTGCTGAGTTACACCCAGTGTTTTGTGTGGTTAGAGGTGAAATAACAACTGAAAAACCTTTAGTCCATAGTTTAGACTACATTACACATAAGCACTCAGCTGTCTTTAGGAATTTTTAATGGCATCCTTAAGCAATAAATAAATCAGTGTATTTTTACATATTGTAATTTTGACTAACTGGTGGTCAGGTTTGCCAGGGGTGGACTGGAACAAAAAAATCATCCCTGGCATTTTGGACCAGTTCAGCCCACCACATTCAGTAAAGGGCTGTCCACTGCGCCGGGTATGTGTGTACACAAGTGTGTGTAAATGAGTGTTTCCCTGTAGGGAGTTAAATGCGGAGAAATACTGAAGTGTGTAAACGGCAAAGTGTGTCGAAAGTGTATTCTAAAATTCTAAATTAAACTCCCAGTCATTATTGAAGTGACTTATTCAGTCTTAGTTCAGAGTAACTACCTCAACCAATCACAGTCTATTCTATTTGGTCACAAGCTGTTTAGTTTCCCTTTTGTGCAATTCCTGGCAGTTCATGGTCAGCACCAGCTAAAAGACTGAAGTCATGCTGCCACTAAAGTGAGGTTATGCTTATCCTAGCGAACGATTTCTTGCAAACACAATGTATTTATAAAACACATGATAAGGTTTTTATTTGATATTTTTATTTTATTTTAATTATCAACCAACTACCTCACTATTCTACAATCTCAACAAAACAAGCTGCCATTTCTCTTCTACTGAGGTGCACACAACTTACCTACAGGTGCATCATTTTTCAATCATCTTCAATACAGAGGTAGAGGGTCACACGATCAGCAAACAAAAGAAAATTCCAAGGTTTCTCACTCATTACTGTCAATTCTTCCATTTCTTCTCATTCATGTAAGGTTGCCGCCATCTAAACCTGTTCAGTTCTTTTCCATACCAACACTCAATTATCTCCTGGTTAGAGAGCCTGTATTCATGAGTGTGTGTACAGCAACTGCACTTCCAGTTCTTACTGTCCACAACCCACTGTTTCAGCAGGACAAGCGCATACACGCGCACATGCACACACACATTGTTGTTGCCAGGTGAGTGCAAAAACACCTGTGTTGTGGTGCTGCACCTGCTATCCAGAACAAACGGAAGCAGCATCTGCCGAACCTGCTTTACCAGCAGGATGTGTAATTGTGTGTACGTATGAATGTATGACAAATAGTGTGATTGTGTGTGTGTACCAACCACGTTAAATCGAAGTGATGTACCAACTTTCCAGTAATACAAATATAAAATTAAAAAGTATTTCATGTTAAATGCAACAAATGCCAATATGACAAAAGATGTGCATCTGACAAAAATAATAAAATTGAGTGCATGAGTTCAAGAAATAATAAAACGAGTTGTTCACAATTGTTGTGCACTTCAAACGGCCCCCAAAATACAGTATAAAACGATGGACACTACGCACACTTAGTTATACCTACATAATCGATGGGGCGGGACTTTCGACCGGTTAATAATTGTTTATTTATTTAGTATTTTAACATCTTGTTTTAAACTCAAGGTCATTTCCATGATAGCAAAAAGGTCATTCATCACACAAGTTTTAAACAATACATAAATCACATCAAATAGTCATGGACAATTTGGTCTCTTCGACTTGCCCTAAATTATGCACTAAATTATAGTGCATTTACGTAAATGTGCCGTTTGTACCACGTTTGGCCCCACTGGGAGTGGAGAGAGGTAACGGTCTAGCAGGGATTTGAACCATTCTCTGGTTGATAGACCAAACCTCTACTCTACCATGCTCGATTACTACCGTGCTCAATATAGCCATGTAAACAAATATATCGTGTATAATAAGTCCTTAACATCATTAGTCTATCATTAACGTAGCCAACACATTTAAAATGTAATGGCTTAACAAGCCATGAAAATCAATAGCTTCAACATAAAAATTAAGTTTTGAGTATTGTTTAACATTATGGGGCGACACAGTGACTTGCATGTTGACTCCGTTTCCGTACGAGTTTCCTCCCGGTAGTCCAGTCAGTTAAATGAACTGAACTGGTCCTGTGTGTGTGAGTTTGTCTCTGTACCCTGCAACAAACTGGCAACCTGTTTGGGTGATTAGTGTATTCGTTCAGAGTGTGTCCCACTGTGAACCTGGCCTGGTAAAATTAGAATAAAGAGTTAAAGTGACTTCCTATTCTAGGAATGGAAGCCACAAAGAGTGACATCTAGTGGCTATAATAAATTACTACAGTCTGCATTTCATCACAAAGCATGTAAACCCTGTTTAATTTACATGATAATGTAAATTTAATGCAACTAATACTTGGTTCTTGTCATTATTTAGAAGTAGTCATTTTGGAGTAAATAATGTAATCACAATTCATATAATGTTTAGAAGAAATATTATGTCACTGTATAATGATACTGAACACAAAAGAGCCACCAGTAAGACATGTTATAGTGCCAAAACAAATCATGTGTTTGCTGTTCATCTTTCCTGCCTGGTAAGTCGTTTCACCTTTGTTTGTTTACTAAAGCTCTGTTTAAGTCTAATTCTATTCTGTTGCTTGGATTAACATTTAACTTAGCTTTGTTTGTGTTTGTTAACTTAGGTTTTGGTCTTGCGTTTTCCTTTGTAATATTCGGGTATCAGATAATATAATATAAATTATAATTATAATATCTTTTTTAAAAATTATAAATTAATAACAATAATAATAATAATAATAATAATAGACAGATCAAAAACAATAGCGCCTTGCAGCTCGAGCCCTAACTAAGCTAAGGACAATTTTAAGACATTTCAATTACAGATGCACCGAGAGTGATTGGTATCAGTCAAATTTCATGTAATTAAAAAAAAATGTATGCTCATATTGTGCAGGTTGAAACTTAATAAATGGCATGCACAACATCAGCAGCACTTGCACACACATCAACCTAGACAGCACCAGTCTGACGGATTTGAAGATGGAGTTATACATTGTGTTTCGCTATAAATCTAAAGGCTGATTTATACTTCAGCATCTACTCTATGAAAGACTATGTCATCAATTAGACACCGTTATTATGCTCTTATAATTCTGTGATCGAGGTCAGATGCACAGCTAATTAATTCACTGCCACAGCACCACAGCGTTGAGTTTCTGAGGGTTCTATTGCGTTTGTGTTTAAAAAAGGTCGTTTTTGGAGCTGGTAATGATCAATATTGAACAACAAATGTTGAATAATAAATAAAACATTGTAAACACAAAGTCACCACATTATGCAGTGAGTGACTACTTTAACTACATTAGTTTAATGGCAACAGTGCTTCCTGTTGTGGTCTACATGACTTCTTCTTACATTCTGTCATTTCAACATGTCGTTAAAACATTTTGAAGATGCACGGCAAGTGACACAATGACTGAGTATTTTTTGTAACTGAATGTGAAAAGAAGTTAATGATTGTATGAGAAGACGTATGTTTTCAGATCTAAATATAAAAGTTGCACACAGCTGTAACCAAATATATTGCTCTAACTGGCAAGTATTAATTTGTTAATACCACAAATATAAGATTTGTAGAAATAACAATATGTATTTGTTTTTACCGGTCAGAGTTAATTATGAAAATCTGGAAATTGGAACGGGCCCAGACAAATACTAACCGATTACATCATTAAAATCAACTGTAGTACACAACTCCAGTTGCTAAGGAAATACAATCATCTAAGAGGATATTTCAAATAAGATAAAGAGTGGACTAACTCGTCTGGTCTGTGGTGAAAACAATAAATTAATCCACTCAGGATGTGCCTCCAGGTGTCTGGTGATGTCAGTCCACACACCTGCAAGGTCATTTTCTTTGTTGTATCTAAGACACAACACCCCAGTGTCATAAGGCAAAGAAATGTTGTTTGATTTCATACAAATAACTAGCACAAATTATGTGCAAATGGTCAAGGTATCCTTGTATTAGAAAAAGCCACACAATAAAGTTTAAAGGTTAAGGCACAATAGTAATATATGTAGACATAAAGGCACGTAATCAGGCCCTTCCAACCACTGTGAGAAAGAATAACAAAACTGTGCTTAGAAAAATTATAGAAATATAAAGTATGTGCAAAACGAAATGATATCAAGCATATGTGGCTTGGTGGGTTACAAAACTTGGTTTGTGATCATTGATCATAGTTGCTGGTTCCATTCAGAGACTCGACCCACTGTTGCCTTAGTTCTTAATTCTGATAAGGGAGGCATTAGGAAAACACTGGCCTCAAAGAGGGAGAGAATAAAAGAGCATCGATCTATCACATGGATTCAAACCCCACCACACCTCAATAAATACAAATCAAATGTCGGTAGACACCCGTTTCAGAGAAAGTTACAGAAGTGCTTCCATAGTAAACATAACTGTCCTCTAGATGAAGTAAACAAAAGTCCAAGAATGTAAATCTGCTGTAACCCAGTTATATCACGTTTCTAGTAGAGCAGTTAAATAGTCAAAAGCATTTCAGTTGTACTGTGTCTATCTGCGTATGTGACGAATAAACTTTGATTTGAAGTGAATGAAAACCATGGGATTCAAGGTTAGAATCTCCAGTGCTGTATTTACAGCTGACACTGTGATGTCAGAGCCTAAAGATGCACATCATGCTACCTGCTGAAACTCTTATAACAATAAAATGATTGTAGAACATCTCTTTTGGATTTATACAAACAGTTTTCTAGGTTGCCGTTTAAAAGTAATTATTTGATGAAGCATAGAACCACAAGCACTGGTGTCATTTCAAACAAATCAAGCACATGCCATTTAGAATGTACAAGGAAATCATAGAACTTATACGACAGACCTCAGAAAATATGAGGTCAGAACCAAACCCAGGTCTTACGACTGTGAGACATACACACAATACCATCTGAGCTACTCTGTTACTCTGTAACCCTTAATGTATCAGCCAGTATAAATTGTGCTTCACATAAAGAGGAACAAAGTACCACAGACCACTTCTGCAAATATAAATATAACAGTTCACACGCAAACTAAAAGTCTTTGTAAAACCTCTGGTGTCACGTTTACAGCATGTCAACGATAAGTGGACATGTTCCAAAACGATGAGCATTAATATGAACTTCACAAGACGATATCAAGAGTTATATGACTTATAACAAGTCACGAAATTCTACTACACAGAACTGATCAAACTACATCTATATGGACCTCATTCTTTAACCAGCCTTACAGTCCCTAATACATTTCCACAGCATTCATTATAACAGTCATTATAACGTTTACATTTAACATTCAATGCACATACGTATTTTATATCTCACGAGGCATTACATTCTATATTTGAGCATAACTTGACTTTACACTCTTCCATAGAGTAGTTCAAAAATCATCCGTGTAGGAAAATGAGTATTTATGCCACTTTGTCATTTTGTATATGTATATTCATTTGTATTATATTCTGATCTACAAAAAATATGTTTTAAATAGTCATGTCGCTTTTTAAACATATTTAACATAAATTCAAAATTGTGAAAACTGGAAACTTTATAGTAATAGAAAATAGATGGTGTTCACATATTTATATGGACAATTCTGAAATGCTCTGCACCAACACACACACACATCAAATAAAACAGCAATATAATTGTCAGTATAACTTTTTGTGTGTTTGTGTATGTGTGTGCGTGGGTGTGTGAGGGAGTATATATGAAGAGAATTTCAGTAGCCCTGGTGCAGGTCCTGACTGATTACTGGGCTAGTGACAAAAAGGTTGCTGGTTCAAGCCCCACTACCTAGATTGCGCAAGCCCTGACCCTGGATTTCTCACGAATGCTTTTCCAATGTAATTGTAAGTTGCTTTGGTGGCAGGGATCAGCAGAGCACCCAAGAGTCGTGTACATCTGGGAATGGGCACACATATCCAGTATCTTGTCTAATAAATAAAAAAGGGTGTGCGTGTGCACATATGTGTGTGTTTGTGTGTGTGTACAGATGGAAGCTGACCTGCAATCCACCCAGATCATCCTGCTGTCACCAAACCTATTAGTACATCAGCTGACTAGCGCGCACACACACACACACACACACACACACACACACAAAATACAGCACACAACTCAAACACTCTCGATGACAAAAATTGGAAACAGGTCAGCAAAGAAAAGACTAAACGGATACCAATGCTTTCCAAAAGAACATGCCCTCTGACCTCTCTGACGATCGTGTATCATAGGACAGTGTATGTACAAAGGTACACACACAATTTTTGAAACTTACATGAAGTATGAAGAGTAATTTTGTAGCTGCTTCGCTTTCTTTCAATCGATAGAGCATTTGCATCATGGTCAGGCATTTTTCATGTGGTTATTACATTGATCTGATCCCATTCATGGATACAGTAACATGATGCCTAGTGGTACAATGGGTGGTACAACACTGATGCCTCACAGCACCTACACCTTAAAGTGCCTGGCTTTGCTTCCCCGAATGAAACACTGAGGGGGGTTCCAGATGTTATTAATCCGTGAAGTTGTGCATTCCATTGTCAGTTACTAGAGCTAATCTATAGTACTATATCCAAAGGTTCAGTTCAACCTGGAGTTACACAACTTTTTCTCAGTGTCAGTAATGCATCATTAAACTCTGATTACACATGCAGTCATTAACTAATTAATGAATTTGCAAGCGTTACCTTTGTATCACGGTGAGAGTTGACATGTTGGGCATTTATTTCTTAATGTCTATATTTTTGTTGCACTGTTTGAATTTTGAGTCAAATTTTGATTATTCTTTTCATCGGTGTTTATTAACAGCAGTTGTGTGTCAAATCCAACACAGTATGTTTTATTATGACTTTAAAATATAGAGACAGTTATAATATGTAATCTTAATATAATATATCACTGTAGATGTATAGAATTGTAATTAAAGCCTATATTTTGATTTTTTTTTAGTTTGTGTTTTCATACAGCCAAAGTATTAAGTAAAAACATATTTTTGAGTTACAGAGCCGGCAGGTTGTTGGAAGTTGGAACAGGGGCTGCAATTAGCCCCCGTAGTTGATTTTGGACATGCCAGGCGTAGATAGATGGACTGGTCACCTCTGAGTGAGGTGAAGTATACTCTGATTGATCTGCGGCGACTGCCAAGAGCATAGACACCGCCTATCAATGCTTATCCCAAAGCACAACGCAGCCTAACACAGCATGAACCATCAGAGCATGTTACAACAGCTCGGGGGGTTAACAGGCGAGTGATGCTAGCAGTTATCTACAAGCTAACTGCTAACGCACCAAACAAACATTTTTAATTAAAAAAAATCAGCGTGGGTCTGGGGTGGTGCAAAGGGGGGAGAGAGTAGGATGCTGATGGAGTCCTTTGTAAAAACGCAAATACAAGGCACACATAAACACCCTGGACAGGGCACCAGCCTATTACACACATGCATTACCACTTCACATATACACACACCCATAACGCATATACATATGCTGAGTGCACAGACACACACACTTTCACTCTCCTCTTTCTTCCTCTCCAACTTCTGCCTCTATGCAAGACAACAGTGTCGTTGTTTTCTTTTTATAGTTCTGCTTTGAGGTCATATGTACAGCTAAGTAATTCACTGCCACAATTCTAGGGACCGTCAAGTTTCTGAAGGTTTTGTTGCGTTTCTGCTTACTCTCTGGGATGCAGATGAAAGACAAAAGGTCGTTTTTGCAGTTGGAGCTGATCGACATTGAACGAATGCTGGGTCGTAAACAAAACATCATAAACATCAAGGCACAGTCAAATGCATTGACCGACTTCAACTACAAGTGTGCACACTATTGTTTTGATGACTATAGTGTTACCCTTTGAGGTGGGTTATTTCAATGTGTTGTTTAATGCACATCCGACGACGCGAAAATTCTGTGGATATGGTTCACAGCAATGCACATGCTCTGCATTATGACGATGTTAAATCAATGCAGAATTATAAATCAACCCTAACACCATAGCTCAATACATTACTGTTTTACTTGGCTGTTTGATATATTTGACTGTATGTATTGTGTTCTGTTCTTTGTAGAACTTTCAGTAAACAGTAGAATGATGTGCATTACCAAAAACCTCCATCGTGGTTTTGTCTGTCCACAAGACATTTTCCCAGAAAGATTTTGACTTGCTCAAGCTTGTTTGTCTCTGTGTCAGCAGTGGGGTCCCCCTGGGTCTCCTGCCATAATGCTTCAGTTTATTCAAATGCCGACAGTTCACGCAGACACTGATACACATTGAGCCTGCAGGACGGCTTGAATTTCTTTGGATGGTGGATAATCGGACTCAATTAAGTTCCAAACACACTTGTGTTGCAACCTTTCATCAATTTTCCTCCTTCAACCACATGCACTGAGATAAGCTACAGTAACATGGGTTGTAAACTTCTTGATTAGGTTGCACAAGGAGAACAACTGAAAGATTCGTCGGAGTAATTGTAATCTTGGGATTGTTAATAATTTTTCACAACTTTGGTTCTCAAGTCCTCAGACAGCTTCTCCATGCTAAGCGTGGCGCTCACAGACAAAATGCAAATATTGAGTCTAGTTCTCTTTTTAACTGGTTTTAGGTGTAATTGTTATTATGCCTGCACTTGTTACTTGCCGGAGGTGAGTTTAAACAAGCATCAGACATGTGAAGAAAAAAAAAAAGAAAACAATTGACAAGGTGCCAACAATTTTGTTTGGAGTTTCACATGAAATTACATCATGCTTGTTTTTTTCTGTTTAACAAGTTGTTAAATGCACCCAAATAATGGGCATTTGTAATACATTTATGGGATAAATACATGAATGGAGAAGCATTTCAATACAATGGTTTGTGTCCCAAATTTACCAAACAATATTGCTCACCCATCCAAATGATCAGAATCAGGTGTTTTACTCTCAGAAGCTAAGCGAATTCAAGCGTGGAACTATGATAGGATTCCACCAGTGCAACAAATCCAGTCATGAAATTACCCTGGTCTTAAATATTCCACAGTATTATAAGAGATGAAATCGAGCGGCGACTGAGAGCTAGGCTTTCTCATCCAACATCAGTATGTGACCTCACAAATACACTTCTGAACGAATGGCCACAAATGCCAATAAACACACACCTGAACCTTGTGGACAACCTTGCCAGAAGAGTTGAAGCTGTTCTAGCTGCAAAGGGTGGACCAACGTCATATTGTAATCCTATGTATTAAGAATGGGATGCAACTTGAAATCATATTGGAGTCTAGGCACGGTAGTAGCAATACTTGTATACAATATAGTGTAGATATTAACATTTTCAGCAATGGTATTTTTATCAAAGTGACAACTTTCGTTGAGTATAATCTTAAAAGCCGAAATGGACCAACCAGTGGTAGGATCTGAACCTACATTAACATCTGAGCTTAAAGAGTAAACATTTGTATGCTAGATTATAAATGAAGTATTTATGAAATTAACTATTGTTACTGGCTTACAGGTTATATTCATTGAAAACATAAAGGTCATGCTACAATGATATTACATCATTTAAGTAGTTTGCACAATTGCCTAATGACGCAACCGCAATTAGCTGGAGCATTGCTATCTATTAAGATGAAATGAGGCCGGTGTTTTTCATGTAGAAGCACGATGACTGGACAAAGACTCTTCCAGTCACTCTATATCTCTGATACAACCTGTTGACACACTCAGCCACTATGAGCACTCTTAGCACATCCTGCATGTTGATGACATAACGAGGAAGACTGTTTCATTACCAATTGTAACTGATGTAAGAATTGAGCAATACATCTCCCGACTCAAACACATGTTGTAAAACAGTAAGTTGTGCAAAAAGTACTAAAACCCTGAAAAGTTGGACATGTTTAGAGATCACATCAAGTTCACCTGTGAAGGTCGGAGTGCTTTTAATATACATCCTAAAGCCAAATATGCTTTTGTGAGTGAAGATAGTTAAACCATGTAGTTCTTATTTTAAGCTGTTATTGTTGCACTTAATAAAACCTCCCAAATATTTTGGAAATAAAGTTTGTACTCGTACCATAAATCTGAGCAACACACAGTGTAACAGACACAACAAGGAGTCTGTGGATCATAATTACTTCATTAACTGCAACAGCCTCCACACTCACTCACCACTTTGAGTTTTCCTGCTAATCGGGAGAGTAAAAGACAATCATGAGTCATAGGATTACATAAGACTGTCAGTCAGAGATTAGCTGTGTTAAATTATACGTTTCTTGATCCCATGGAAGTAATAAAATTATGGCCGTGCTTGTGGGAAGAACTAAGGCGGTGGTTCTCAGTAGCAGTCCAATATAAAGTGAAAATGGGAATTAGAATGAGTGTCTCGAATAAAACTGTGGCAAATCAGGTATGTGTGCCACTAAAGCCATGATCACTAAATATGGGACTGACTGAAAGAAAAGAATTCATGAAGGAATATCCATATTTATCTAAGTTTAAGCTTTGAGCTGTAACAATATGTTGCATGATCATTTATAGTTTAAAAACAGCTTCTCAATAGTTCTCCACCTTACTGATTTGAAATTCTACGGACATCTGAACCAGGAATCGCAATAAAATAATGAATACAACAGTTCGTTCCAAGCTCACACCAATCGGTTGAGTGTTCTAATGTGTCTGTGGGGTGATCGCTTTAGTTTTTTTTTTTTTTTTTTGTGAGAGGATGCCGTGCTGGTATCATAAATACCAGCCCAACATACAATGAAACTGCCAGCAAGTAAGGATGTTCATAACCAAATCGACTACTTAATAATAATCTTATTTTAACTTTGTTTTGTCCTTTAAAAAGAAGATATTATGCACTTTTTGTACGTTTTGTATTTCCATGTGGCGCTCTACTGCTTCTATAAACAAACTATACATCTATATTATAAATAAATCCATCCATTTTAAATAAATCCATCTGTTTTCTGTAAATTAGAAAAATGAGCTATTTTGACTTCTGTCGTATTATGACTTAATAATTTGCCCGATTTGTATTAGAACCTTCCTGACACTACCAATCACATGACAACCTCCCGAAATTATTGTATGGATACTGGATTTACGCTTACCGTGCACAAGACAAGCGGTACAGTTCCAGTAAAGGAAAGTCCCACAAAAAGTGTTGTGTTTCGCTGGCTGCAGTACAACAGTTCATAAGGATCTATTATTATTAAAGTTTTGTGTGCGAACCTTACTGCAAATGAAGAGACAGCACAAAAAAACCCTAACACAACCCTGCCATTTTCTGCATTCAAAATTCTAAAATCAGTCTAGATGCATGTGTGCTCCTACTCTCCGATATCTGGTGCTTAAAAAGCATAAACGGAGTAACTGGTGCATTTCCGGAAACAGCACAAAACAGATTATTAAGATTGAATAAAACTAATGATATCCTTCTACAATTCTTCTAGTGATTTTGTGTGAAAATGCGCCAGAAGGCACGATTCTGGTCATTACCCACAGCTTATGACCATAGATGAAGATGGGTTAAGAGGAGTAGAATGAGGGTAGATTAAGGGAAGATTTAGGGTATATTGAAGTTAGAAGGTTAACTCTGTAACGATCTGGTGCAGTGAAGCTATCCAATTAGCTACCATTAAATGTTAATTATGTCATTAAGTGAATAATAAGAGAAAATAAGTCTTATTGAGTAATGTCATAACTTTTTACTTGATAAGTATTATTGTCATATCAAACTAAATAAAACAAAACCTATGAATTACCTATATTTAATATATCACTTTTCAAAAACTGTCGTTTCACTTGGCAAGAGACCAAGAGTAAAAGTTCAGGTTTGTAGGTTCTTTTATATAAATATATCGCAAAACTCACCATCTCCTGAGCCACAGCCTCTGGAACCTCCTTCTCTAGGTCAAAGGTAAACTCTATGGCGCCACCATCTTTGTATTTGCCCTTCAGTTTACGTGGGTCTTCTACCCACAGCTTAAGTGCTATAGAGGCCTTTCTACCATCATCTTCTTCAGCTAGCTCAACACGCACTCCAGTGTCCTCAGCAAAAAAAGCATGATTCATCAGGTCCTTTATAGAGTACCTAAAGAGACAGGCCAGAAAATCATCATAACATCTTAAAACAAATGTTCAGAATGATAGTTCTGTCAGCAATCATTTAAACCCTTATAAAAGAACAAGACAGGTAATTGCTAGTTTCATGTCTGTGTCAAACCATCATGGACCATGTTCGTATCTCCAATTCACCTTACTTGCAGATCTTTGAACTGTAAGAAGATCCGGACCACTCAACCTGATCCAAACCAATCAAAGATAAGAGCGGAAAATAAAAGACATTGTTTTGAACAGCATGTGCCAAAGGTTTATTTAGAATTTTCCATGTGAACTTAAACATAGATCACATATACAAACACAAACGTAGAACACACAACTAGAGGAGGAGGAGAAAAGTGAGGTCAGTATACAGTAAACATCTACCATAAACAAACCCATGCAGGTCATGTCATGCTCCACACACACACACACACACACACACACACACACACACACACACACACA
>JAOTRQ010059919.1:0-13739 GCA_028565875.1 Hoplisoma paleatum
TTAGAGATCAGAAGGTCGGTGGTTCGAGTCCCAGTACAACCGAGGTCTGTGTGTGTTCACCAGTCATATGTGTGTGTGTGTGTGTGTGTGTGTGTGTGTGTGTGTGTTCCTGAAATCAAATGTCATACTTCACATTATATTATTTTACAACACTGTAGTATTGATGTCTAAAAATAAGACATCATCCAATGCATGACATGCAATGCATCCTCTGGTAATGTATAATTTAGTCAGAATACTATGCAGTAAATTGTATATATATATCAATATTTATATTTTAATAATCATCTACGTCATGTGTACCTGGACCAGCGACTCCTTTGCAGATAGCGGACACAGAGACGAAGGCATCTCCCTTTTAGGCATCTCCTTCATAAATAAAAGCAAAAGAAATAAAAGAATAAAAACCCAAAGAGCAAATAAAAGAGCAGCTATGCAAACCCCATAAGCAGGTGCACTATGCTGATAAATGTTGCGCTGTTGTTGTTGTTGTTGTTGTTGTTCTCCCTATTAGAAGTGATTGTTATTTTTAGTGCAGGATTCTGGACGCGCTCCGGACGCTCCTTGGCTCTGATAGTGAGCAGAAAAATTTATGAATGAAATCTGTGAGAGCGGAATGTACCATCTCATGCACGGGGAGAATCACATCACACAATGGGTCAGGGCAAAAAGGGAGGTGGAGAAAGAAATCTGTCACGTCTGTGTGTGCAGCTCGGTGATGTTTGAGGTCCAGAAGCAGAGCTGCATTGTGCAAATATGTATATGTACACAATAAAATGCAGGTGCAAACAAATGCATCGTCTGTGCAATATATATTGCAGACACTATAGACCTCACGTATCTTTTTTATACTGTGTGGAATTACACCCCCTTGTTGCACAGCACTGCTATGCATCCTTACATTTCCAGACAAATGAATAGATGTCTGCTATTAGATGTCGTTAGTAATACCTATTGTATGCATGCAGGGTAATACATCCAACATCCATACGCAAGTGCAGGTACTCTTTATGAGTTAGTATTTTTAATTAATTTTATGTCATCACGTATGCAACTCTTGTATATATGGGTGCATCTAAGTGTGAAGAAAATATTTAAAAATTACACACACTCATTACACTAACACAATAATATTTAATGTGAAGTCTGATATGAAGCCTGTTTTCAGATTAAGATCAGACACCAATGTCTTATTGCATAAGGGTGAAAAACTTCTGTAAGTACTGTTTTTTTTTCTATTTAATCTATTCATTTTGTCGGTCCCATAAGAACTCCCAGGACCTCAGCATTTAATGAAAAAAGGAGCCAGGATCGTTCGCATCGTTTGCACACCATACAAGCATAAATCTCAAGATCAACTCGCAAGGAGCAGAGGAGATTGTGTCATAATTCGAGATGTGAGTTAATTTGTGCACAACAAAATTGTGCAATTGAGAATTGAGACACTTCCACCAGTTTGCCAGATATGCATGACCTACAAGTCTAATGCATTGCATATTATTATATGCATTCTGTGCAAAATCATTCAGCTTGATTGATTTGGGTGGAGGGGGGCACTCAGATATTGACACTGCAGCCACAATTAAGCTTGGACCCACACGATCATTGTTATTTAATTTGCATTCTGGTGATATAATGGTTTATCACACTAGCATGTGCTAATGGCCACCAGGTTGTCATAACAGACATTATTGGATAGGTCGAGGATAAATGATGAGAAGGAATGTTCGAAACCTTCCATGAATTGACACCCTTTTCTAAAGATCATTTACAGCACTATAGATATTCACTATAGTATTATAGTAACAGTCATTTATTCTGCAGTGCTATCAACACCTAATATCGATTGCATTCTTGGCCTTTTTTGCTTTTTATATTCATTCACACTGCACGGTTAAAAAAGACAGAAGTCCTGCAGCAACAAGACATGACGCGCTGCATGCGTTAACCAATAAGCGCGCAGAACGCGTGGAACCGATCAGCGTGGAACCAATCAGCTCAGTGACCTTATTTGGCATTTCCGTACAGCGCTTTGCAGCTGTGGATATTTTTGGCCCCCACATATTCAATTAATAAAGCGAAGCACACCAAATACATTCATCTATATTTACTTGCACCTAATATTATCTTAACAATCTACATGTTTGAAATAACTATATAAATATTTGCTACACACTATATTTGAATGCCACGTCCAATTACTTTTCACCCTACACACTACACCCTACATGGACACTACGTACACTGCACACTGCACACTACAACATACACAACAGTCCACAATGTACTGAAAATTGACATTAGTCTGATTTCACTGTGCATTGTTCCCTGGTCTGAACAGTCAAACAACAAGATGATAAAACGATGCTTTGAATGTTAATAAATTTCAATGGACATTTTCAACCTCTGGCAGAATTGTTGTAACCTGTTTTTGGCTTGTATTTGGCTGGTTGAAGTTTTTCAGCCTTATACGAAATATAAACCTTTTGTCTTTGTCAGGGACTGGGAACCCAAAGGTTGGTGGTTCAAATCCAGGCTCTGTTACACTCCACACTGCTGGGTCCTTGAGCAAGACCCTTAACCTGGGATATGCGAAAAGAAACGTTTCATTGTACTGTATATGTGTAATGACAAATAAAATTGAATTTGATTCGATTTGTGTGACATTCTCTCATCCATGGTCACTTTAGGTATCTTGTTGCTACTACCCATTACAGTGCTCGTGTGCAATACTATTACGTAAACATTTAAACACATCTTACTTTATTTCTGTTCTATTTCAATTCTTAGTTTCTTTTATTTCTGTGAGAAACTGCATTTTCTTCTGTCATGCACAAAGAGTAAATGACAATAAAACTACGTTTCATTCTGAGAATTTTCTATACTTTAAATTAACTTTCAGAGTCTACATAGTGTGCAGAGTCTACACAGAATAGTTGTTCTCAGGGGGGTAGAAAACCTGCATGTTTCATCTTATCTGATACAAGTATGTACCTGTGTGACATAATTATATAAGCCATGATGCTAGGATGTGGGGCATATGGCCAACTTTACCAAAACAAATATGCAGATGAACAATCTGCAGTGCGATGACAAATGTGAGGAACTAAAAGAAATACTTGAAATGATAATAATTCAACATATTAACAACACAGTAACACAGTAACAACACAACTAAAAGGAATCAAACCCACCTGAACACATCACATATAAACATACACTGAAATGGCATATTTATGGTGTCCTTGTCTATAGGGTTTACAATGTATTTTGTATTTAATCTTTATTTATAGTTGATTACTATTTATTTATATATTAGTAATTACCTTTTACTCCTGTTCCTGTTCATTGTATTGTGTATTTATCCAGTGTCATTTAATGATGTAATTTCAGTATTCTGCTTGCTCATATGTTTTTTTTGTCCTGTGAGTAATTAATTATATTTTTTCTTTTATATTTGTATGACAAAATGTGTGGTTGTGATTACATAATTTTATTAAGGAATCATTTGCATGAATTATTTAGTAATAGCTTATATTACGCTGAGTGCAGTGATGATGTAATTGTTGGAGAAACAGGGCCTTCCTTTGTGTGGTATTTCCCGGCAGACTCCGTCACGCCTCTCTGACCATTCTGGGTCTCGTGAATGTCGGGCAGTTCACCCACCCATCCCAGAATTCCTCTACAGCAGTATCTTTGTTTCAACATCCTCTGTTTCTGAGCAGTCATGCTGCAGCTTATGCTGCATCATTTCAAATGAAATCAAGAATGACATCTCTGAACATTTGATCTGTACGCTGTGGCAGACAAATACTGTTTTAGTTTAGTTTGGCTTTTATCATTTTAAAGACAATGCAGGTTCTGTGACCACCTCAAACGTACATTTTAGACCTGGACTTGTATTGTCTTGAGAACATGTTCTCCAGGTATCAAAAGACACACTCATGAATGTATTTTTTTTATTAGACTTTAAAGCACATTATGTAAGTCCAAATGTAATCAGCTAAGTCTGTCACAAACGACAACATCAGAATGTACAAGCATAATCAAATGTTTGCTTTGGGGACTTTGAGATAAATCACAGGACAAAGGACAGAATGTATAATATACCAGCGTGCACATAAAAACATAAAAGGGACCAGTGCTTTTGTGATTGTATTCTGAATTAAATCATTCTTTAAAAATCAAGACTCTTAACGTATGTGTAAAAATGAACAAAATGTAAGTGCACAATCTGTTGGATTGTTATGTTTTGGACATTGCTCATAAGCAGTCTTGGCTTGCTCTTATAAGTATATATTATGTCATATTTACTCAGATACTGTAGCTGGTTTTTGTGAGGATGCTAACATGCTAACAGTTCATCTCTTGACGTGAGCTCGGATCAGACCGGTTTGAGGCAGCCTTTAGTCTATAAACCAGCCGACCAATCAGAGAGCACTTACGTCACTGGGAGGGACGTTGCATCCATGACAACGCGGAACTATTGTAATCAAAACACAGTCCAAGGATCACCGTCTCAAATCGCGACTAATAATAAACATCTAATAATAATCATCCTAATAATATAATCTAGTTTATACACCAGATCATCTGTAATCATATATAACCACAGAAGCACACACAAACTAAACAAAAAAATTATGTTTTTAAATGAATCTATTATAATCTATTATATGTTAATTATGTAACTATATTTTTATACAGACTGGAAATGCACCAACAAAATGAACAATGTGCAGGAGTCTCGTGACTCATGACATCACCACAATTGAAATTGCAATTATTTTATTTAAACCAATCTATTAAATCTGAATTAAAAACTGTAATCGATTCTATATGCAGTAAAATATACACGAGCAAAACAAGACTACAAGCTTGTACATTTTTTAAATAAGCGCGGTGTCTCATAACAACAATAACACTAACAACAAAAATAATACCTATTATAATTAAACAAAATATAATATGTCTTTTTAGTCTCAAAAACTTTTACCCGGCTTTATTCTTTCAGCAAGTTTTACTAATGAACAAACACTGCACACAGAATTACCAAACACATTGCAAAAAACACTTGACTTATTCCAATGTGACAGCTTTAAATATATATTTTATTTTAATGATCACGACTGCACTACTGTTTTTATTGTGCAATATAATCAGTGTAATATTTTAAATTTATCAGGGCACACTGTCATAACACATTGTTTACAAAATAATGTGTGTAAAACTGTTTCTTATATTTGTTTACTTTTTGTTTACATGTACATAACTATTAACTTGTTTTACACTGTGCAAATGGCAATAAGGGCATCTTATCTTATTATTATATAACATTTCAATGTCGTGCACTGCAGTGGAGAGTAATAATTAACTAGTGTTACTATAAATAGTCTCTTAACAATAACGCATCGTTAATGCTTAGCTACGATTACATCAACCATGTTCTCATCTCTCGATGATATCATGTTGTCATGTGTGGGTCTATATAAAAAAAAACAGTTAAAACATGTTATCCGTGTGGTTATGAATATTGTTAAACGTGTTTCGATTCTTGACATTGTTGATGTCGGTATGATGATGTTTATAATAAATAATATGTAATTTTCTTCAAGTCTGTAACCTGGAGACTGAACTGGAACTCTGCTGACGTAATGGCTCGCACAGAGAGTTTCCCACCAGACCCCGCCCACTCGGTCTCTCAGGATGCGATTACCTTATTTGGTAAATGACGCCACGGGATACCCTGCATCCAACGTCACGTTTTCAAATCGGTGCAGAGTTAAAACGGAATTAGTTTGAACCTAAAGTCTTAAGTGTATCTCTCTCTGTGTGTGTGTGTGTGTGACACGGAAATACGTGCGTAGTTTCTACTGTTTGTTAGAGTTTTATGTACTTTGACGTTATTTGTTTGTGTTTTTTTCCTCCGCTGAAGTGAACTGCACCGAGACTCCGCCCTCCTGCGTCATCACTGCAGGCTTATATAAGCCGTTCTGGAGCCGTTCAGACGACAGAGCAACTCCAGCATTGGAACACCAGTCGAGGATTTTTCCACCTACAATCTAACATTTAATCGTTTTGGATTTTATTATTTGTACTTTTTTATTTTCTGTTAGCACTATTGTGATGTTTTCCACTCTGGGAACCGATCTGACTTACACCGACATGTCTTCTCTTAGCACAGCTCAGGTAAGAAGCTTCACCTCTTTCTATTTCATGCAGCATGATAGCTTTTATTTTCTTATTTACTTGTAATTACATATATTCCTTAATACAACCCATTCACTTAATTATAAAAGAGTTAATTACCTTTATTACGTTGACAGTAGTTATTATTAAAATCTTTTTTTGCTATTATAAGTTATTAATAATAACAAGATCAGTTTCATACTTTTACTGTAAGCATTGTTATCGGTATGTTTGTTTATATGTTATGTTTTTAGACCATAGACATTTAAATATTTCTCTGTTAGACAAATGTTACTGCAAATATGTTCTAAGAGGAAACAAAATCACTAAAGCTGATCTTCAATTCATTTTCTTTACAGGACTTAACTGACTTGACAGTTTCGGCATCATCTTTTGTGCCAACGGTCACTGCTATCAACTCGTCCCCAAACCTGCAGTGGATGGTCCAGTCTGTCGTGTCCTCCAACGCTCCATCTGAGCCCAGGGTCCATCCTTACAACTCAGCATCTGATTCCAACTTCTCGAGAGTTAAGATGTTTAAGACAACATCCAACAAGTCTCAGAGCCTCAGCCGCAGGAGCAGAATCGAACAGGTAGGCATCTGGGTTAAACGTAACCGCCGTCATGAGAGAGTCGATCTGAATGTTTCTTAACACGTTGAACTAGGGGTTTAACTTTATTTTTGTATTTACAGCTGCATCCAGAGGAGGAAGAGAAGAAGCGTCTTCGTCGTGAGCGTAACAAAATGGCAGCCGCCAAATGCCGCAACCGTAGACGTGAGCTAACGGACACGCTGCAAGCTGTAAGTATTTCAGCTTTCATGGAAATATTGAGTAACGATTTTATTATAGTGATACTGGAAGTACAGTTAATTAAGCAATTCATCTAATTATTGTTTTTCACCTGCTCAGGAAACCGACACACTTGAAGATGAAAAGTCAGCCCTCCAGAATGACATTGCAAAACTTATGAAGGAGAAGGAGCGCCTTGAGTTTATCCTGGCTGCCCATCATCCCATCTGCAAGATCCCATCTCAGATGAGCCCTGCATTCCCTGAATCCTGTGTCTCTCCAGCATCTTCCGAAAGCAGCACAATCACTTCAGCAGTTCCTTCTGTGATGGAGATGCCAGTCATGTCAACCATGACCACAACCACCACAGCCTCCACAGTGAAGATGTCAGACCTGGATCCATCACTGGAGGCCTCTCTGGACCTGCTGACCAAAGCTGAAATGGACACGGCACGCTCCGTTCCTGATATCGACCTATCCAGCTCGCTCTATGCTGCTCAGGACTGGGAGCCTCTTTACACCCCTGCTCAACTGGACCTGGAACCTCTGTGCACACCTGTGGTCACCTGCACGCCCACATGCACATCCTACACATCTTCCTTAGTCTTCTCCTATCCCGAGAGCGATGTCTTTTCTAGCTGTAGCCAGTTGCACCGCCGCAACAGCAACGAGCTTTCATCAGATTCACTCAACTCGCCTACGCTGGTCATTTTATAACGATCAGTAACAATAAAGAACAGATTTCACTTCAACACTCACTCGGACTCTATAGGGCTACCAAACATTACCGAATGATCTTTGCAATTCTGTTTTTAAAGATTTGTTAAACCATATCTTACCTCCTATATGTAGCATGATTTTATCAGCTTAGATATTATAAATTATAGATAAATGTTACATTATGCATATTATGTGTAGAAAATGTTTACTGGTGCTAGATGACTATAGTGCTTTCAGCAATACTTGTGTGAAGTGTGCGTTGTACTTTATCAACCATTATAAAGAATGGTTACAGTATTAACATTTATTATTATTATTATTATTATTATTATTATTATTATTATTAAACGGCCAAACAAGTTTTCTGTGAAAACGTCGTCTTAATTTATTGATTTTTATTTTTGTACTGGAATGTGAACTAAAGCAGATTGAAGATTGCTTGGAAAGCTAATAAAAAGCATTTCTGTTGACCTTCATTTGTGTGTGTGTGTGTGCAGTCATGATTTGCATAAAAGCTTTAACACCAAGTTTGTTTGCAATGAACTTTACTACTAACATCACACCAAAGCAAAATGTTTGCATGGTTTGCTTAAACTAAAGCATTGCTGTAAAGAAACAAGTCATTGGTTTAAATCCTTGAGACTAAGGCCCGGTTTAGGATTGTGGTCGTGCCGGTGGGATGTTTTGATGAGTCTTAAAACATATTATTCTATGTGTTTTATTGAATTTATGGAATCCGTACTGGCACTGAACTTCAAAAAGATATTGTGACAATATTGGGAGCTTCTGCAAACTATAAAAGATAGTGAAGAATGTTGAGGCGTCGGAATATTGTAAGTAAAAATTCCACTTGTTGACAGTTCATTTTTGTATTTTAATTAGATCCTGCATATCTAAAGTCACTTTGTCTAACAAATGATCATGTAAATATGCCCCCCCAGGCTTTACCAACCAGACAGTCTATTACACAATCCATCCTTCCCATCATTACATCACTAATAATCATGATGAAACCAGATCTTTCAGGAAATCTCCGAACTAAAGCGATGAGACATTTGCACGAATAATGTTGACGTTATAGCTTCATCCAGGAAGCTTTCTTTCCTTTCTAGATTAAGAGAAATGCTTTTATTTAAGAGCAAAGATGAACTGAAATAAACTTGAATACCAACCAGGATGGCTAAATAATTAAAAATAAATAATTCAAACAGTTTATTCAAACAAAATATATATTTTGTTTTTGTCTGAATAAATACAAAGTGTTTGTCTGACTTACACTGATCCTGACCAGTTTGAACCGATTATGAACATGGCTTTCTGACTGGTCACTGACTGTATGACTTGGCGTTATGGAGATTATCAGTATATGAACAACACGATCAATTTTGTTTGTGTTTTAATAATTGGGAATTTAGTATATCTAACATTCAACACTTCCCACGCAGCTGTTAATTATTACGTAATTATGTGTTACACCAGAGCTTAGGGTTAGGCTTTAGCCTTGGTCTAACATGTCCATTTCCAGTCAGTACAGCATGTCTTTTGCCAGAAGTAGTTACTGATTACACAACATGACACCACACAGGAAATGGTTTGCTAACATGCACAAGATTTGAACAGTGACGCTTTACTGAGCGGCCTTGACGCTTTTAATGCTTCCTTCCTTTATTTACTTATTCACGCCCTAACAACAGAGAATATGCAGCATTATAATGAATGTTTTCCAGCAGTTCCCAACATGCCCCAGTGCTACTGTTTAATGTTATATTGAGACTGATGTACACCGACTCAAAAACTGCTCAGCAACACCAAGTTCACCAACACCAAGTTCACTAACTGTAATCACCTTCATAGTGTTTAGGAAATATTCTTTAAAGCAACATTTTAGAGAATCTTTTTTTAAACTACAATTCATTCTCTTAAAAGTGTCAAGCAAAAAGCTTTCTTTCTTTCTTTTTTTAGGAAAGTATATTCCTTATACTCAATTATAAGCCTAATACATGTTTTTTAAATGGGTAGAAATAATTTAACACAAATTTGATTGAGTTGCCACGAAAGAACGAGGATGTCACGAGAAACAAAAATGAAAGAGCACGACACAGAGTCAAATAGAAACAGATAACAAATAATGTTCATTCGGGTCATTGTACTGTGATGGAGGAAATGTGTGTGGACTTTCATTAACCTGACACCAAATGATAAACGAAAAAGAAAGTTCATGGTTAAGAAGAGAAGCAAAATGGACTCAACGTTCATTCGGATTTAAAGATTTAATACGTAGTTCGTACTTATTACAATTCTATTGTGAATTATACATTAAAGTAAATGTAAATAACGATGTATAAATTTAGAAATATAGCTGGCAACTCATCTATGACTGATGACGTACAACTTTATTCCTTATTAATACTCCAGGTTAAACCCAGGGGAGATGCAGCAGTGGGCAGAAATAGACCGTTCCTGTTTTAACAGCAGCATCAGATATAAATTTAGCTCTATGTGACGCCAACCTGCGTCGCTTTAGCAGCTCAGGGGAGGAAAAGCTCTCAGCACCCCACATCTAAATCCTTCTTCTTATTTTCATCCTTGCTCTCATCCACACCTACGTCCATGCTTTCCTTCAACACACAGTCAATACCCAGCAAGCACCTGATTTAGTGTAATATAAATCTGTATTGTAGTGCTGCGTACACAACTGGGATTTTATTAGTAATAAAGCTGTTGGCGATCGACACGTCTGATATCCTTTTTTAAAGGGTCTCTTATTGCTAGCATATAATGTTCTTGTGCGTGTCTCATCATTGAACTGTCTGTATCATGCACATTATTTTCTCATGCATCTACTTATACCTGCATTTTAATTACGATGATGCCATATTTATATATCTGCCATATCATGTAATATTGCTGCTCAAGTCTTCCGGTTCAAAACTGTCTACTGTGCATACCTCTGTGTATATCCACTGTAAATATACTTTATTTTTATTTATATACTACCTGCCTATATTTACTGACTGCACTATTCTGCTTATTTTTACTCCTGGCTAGTTTAAGTACTTGTACTTGTGCAATGACAATAGAGTTTAATCTGATCTAATCTAACCAGTACTGTGGTTGGAATTCCTCTGTAGCTTTGTGGCTATTATAACTAATGTTAATATTCTTATTACTGTGTTATTATTAACATATTGTTATTGGCATAGCAGTGTATAGAGCTGTTGCCTTGGTTCAATTCTTAGGTGGGGCGGTTCAGATACTTTCTGTGTGGAGCTGGCATGTTCTCTTTGTGCCTGGGGTTTCTTCCAATAGCCCAAAAACATGCCACCAGGCTAATAGATGGCACAGATTTCTCCTGTATATACCTAAATTCCTAGCCACTACACTGTAGTTCTGCTCCCAAGCCCGGATAAATATGGAGTGTCATGGCAGGAAGTGTATCCGGTTTGAAAGATGTGCCTAGTTGAGGAAACAGACCTCAAACCAGCCAAAAGATGTAAAAGCTCAATTCATCATTCGAATAAAATTGTAACACGAACAGTTATTTGAATTAACTAGACATCATACGTTTGTAATGTTTATACAAATTAACTATACTGATGTCTAGCAAAGTAAAATTAATGTATTTAAATGAATCTCTCGTTGAGAATGTATACAATGTGAGAGGGGTTGTGAACTTCTTGTGGTTTTTATGACCTTAAAAACAGAACAGTGAGATTTGTTCTGGAACATTCTCGGTTTGCTCGGAACCTCCTGTGCTGTAGCGGCCTCGACGATCCACGGTCACGCTCAATGCGCATGCGCACTTCCCTGAGTTTTCCTAAGTTTCACGCATGCGCAGTGACGTGTTTCAGTGCAGTCTTGATGATGGCGCGGCTCGGTGTGTTGGTGCTGTTTCCTCTCCTCTTCCACTCCGTCTTCTCCATCTCGTTCCACTTACCGGTCCGAACCCGAAAATGTTTAAAAGAGGAAATACACAAAGACGTTCTGGTGACCGGGGAGTACGAGATCAGCGAACAGCCCAACACTAAAGTCAACCTGAAGGTAGTGCTAATGCTAACGCTGCTAATGCTAATGCTAATTACAAGGCGACGTCAGCTCAAACAGCTGCTCCATTATTTTATATATATTGTTTTATTTATTATTATCGATTAGAATGACATTATTTATATGACGTTTTACATCACGACCTATTATAGTTTCATATATATTCCCTTTACCGTGTTAAATAAAGCATTATTTTCTAATGAGATTAACTATTGGGGTTTTATCTTTGTAATAAATAATTTGCTGATTAATAATTGTAATAAATGTTTTCCTTGAGTGAAATGAATCGTTTATTTTGCAGAAACATGTCCTGGTTTATAAATAGCTACCATCTGTTTTATTAGTAATCGTTAATATAATACAATTCTGAATATAATAATAATTTAAATAACAAAAATATCATGCATTATAATTAGAATTATTATCATATTATTATTTTTATAACAAGGAAGTAAAATAAATATTGTTTACTATAATTAAATGGAATATTAATGTAAATAAAATGACAGGTCTGCCAAATATATGCAGAGAAACACATTTACACCCACTAGGGGGCTTTGAATTCACATGTTGGCATAGTAGGCAGCCCTTGCCACGGCGCCCTTGGTACAGTTCGCAGTAACAAGGACGTTTCATTCTTACTGTCTTAATCGAACCGGCGAACTTCTGATCACAAGCCCAGTTCTCTAACCACCGGACCATTACTGTCCCGATGCCATGGCAGGTGGGCACGTAATTGTAATCAGAACCCCCTAATGGCAGGTAGTTAAAGTGGCACTGATGGTTACTAACGTAGTGTCACTATTTTTAAGGTAGAGAATGCAACCATTTAAGGAAGAAAAACAATAATTGCTTATTTGCTTACGTGATTGATTAAGATCTGTTTTGGTTGTCATGGTTGCAGATCACAGATTCCTCCGGACACATACTGTACACCAAAGATGATGCCACGAAGGGCAAGTTTGCCTTCACTACAGAAGACTACGACATGTTCGAGGTTTGCTTTGAGAGCAAGTCCCAGATGGGTAAGTCCATCCGGCTTTGTGAATTCAGGTATAAACACAACAATGATTCCAATGGTGACCGTCAGGGATCACGTTTCTCATTATAGTGGCTTTGATTGTTTAAGTTGTCTTCATTTCATAGTGGTCAGGTAGTTCTATCAAAGATGTGCTCCAACAGTGGCTAAATTCAGAGAATGTTCCTGTTTCTGATTTCTTTTACCGGTGTGTTTTTGAGAAACCGTTGTGTGTTCATGATCGTGAGCATTAATTCCCCTTTTTATCGTGTAGCACTTGGACGAGTTCCCGATCAACTGATCAACCTGGACATGAAGCATGGAGTCGAGGCCAAAAACTATGAGGAGGTTTGTTTTGTTCACACTGCTGTATCATGAAAACCTTGTGTAGGTGTTTTTGTGTGCTCTGAAGCACCATTCTTCCAATGACTTAGTATCAGTGTTGTCACATAGTGTCGGTGTGTATACAAGTATATAATATATAAATGAAGTCAATAATTAAATGCATTTTGTTATAAGTTCATCAGCTGTGTTGAACTTTTGAAGTATTTTTGTTTTATCTCGTGCCCTTTTAGATTGCCAAGGTTGAGAAGCTAAAGCCTCTGGAAGTGGAACTGAGACGTTTGGAGGATCTGTCTGAGTCAATTGTTAATGATTTTGCATACATGAAGAAGAGAGAGGAGGAGATGAGGGATACCAACGGTGAGAAATAAGGACAGTTTATACTAATAACACTTTAGTTATCTGTTAGCAGGTTGTTGGTGCATCTGATTCTAGAGAAACTTTATATCGAATAGTACAGTACATAATAGTTTGCACTCCAACCTCCTCGAATTAGTGGTGGGACTCGATTAAAAATTTTAATCGAGTTAATTACAGGGTGTGTAATTAATTAATCGCAATTAATCGCAATTATTTTGCTACTAAAATGTTGAATGAATGCACGTATATTCTTAATAACAAACATGTTTATTGCT
>JAOTRQ010059936.1:0-12500 GCA_028565875.1 Hoplisoma paleatum
GATTCAAAGATTTATTGTCATATGCACAATGAGAAAGCAGTTTTCCTTGTACAATGAAATTCTTACTTTGCTGCTCGGTGAGAATGCCAGATAGAAGTTAAGATAAACACAATAATGAAATAAGAATATAATAATTTACAGTAATAAAAATAGAAGGGTTTTCTACTCTCTGCTATTGAACAGTATTTACATTCTTATATGTTACAAAGAAAGTGCAGTAGTGCTGTGTAAACAGTTACACTAATAAAACAGTGTAGGGTAATGGTGAAATTTGGTATGTTTGTATTTCCACACTTCTGAGTCAAGGTGTGTACAGTCAGTAGTGTGAGGAATTACATGAGCAAGTTATTTTTTAGGTGAGTTCAAATGAAGAAAATGAATGTTGAAGAACATTAAAACAAAAATTTGCTTAACAGCATTTAGACAAGCCAGTGAAATACTGGATGAATATAATCCCTGCATATCATCCCGAAACACCATTCCAACATAGAGGTTTGGATGTGGGAACATCACAGAGTGGGCTGTTGTTCAGTGTGCTGCACAGAGACCTTTCATATAAGTCAAGGAAACATGAATGAATTAATGCAAGACATTCTTTGTGAAAGTTTTATGGACATCTGTGGTATGATTTCTTTGTATGTGTGGGTTTTATGTGACGTGTTCAATTTTTTACCCACTGTGTATATATAAACTATATATTTTAGTATATAGTATAGAGTTTAATTTAAGAATTTAATTTCTTATGATACTGTAAAGTTAAACAATTTAAATTGTTATTTTCCATTTATTCAAATGCTGTACATGATCAAAAATGTACTTGACAAAAGTTGTCTTTCATTTAAAGTACATTGTTGAAAAGCAGAAGTGGTCCAGTTGGACAAGGAACTTTGGATTCTTTCATAAAATTCTATACTAATATTAGTTTGGCAAAACATATTCAAGTTAGGTATCTGTGCACCCCAGAAAATCCTGGTTCTGTCCATTGTTGCAGGCAGTTTTGGCCATAAATACAAACAGTTACGGAATACTTCCTGAGCTCATCGTAGGTTTGCCTTTGTGGACAAAGTGATTTGGAACAGAAAAACAAATAAACCCGATGGGACAATTTAGACAGCAAAAGTTCCAAGAGACAAATGTTACAAACTATCCTAAAATGATGGTACAAGTCTTTAAATCTCTTGTATGTTGCTATTAAGGGCAGACAAGAAAAATATACTAAGAAGTGAGTGATACTGATTGCAAAAACAGGGATTGCAAGATGCTTCATTAATGTGTCACTAAAAATGAACCTCTGGGAACTGCTATTGAACTGAAACTTAAGCCACATTACAGGAAGTTAGTGGTGGTTTTGTGTAACCCATGTTAGATTCATTCATTCCTACAACACTCCTTGGCCTGAATTTACAGGTTTTACAAATGTTTCTTGATGCCATCAGACTGGAATCCCAATCACTTTTTGAGGTGGAATGAAATATGCATTGCATGTTAACTATGTGCTCTGCTCCAAACAGGAAAATGGCTATCCAGACTAAAGCCAGGGTGTGTCATTGTAAGTGACTGTGTCAGTGTCTTTAGCAAAGGACATTTACACATCTAAATTAAAGAAGAAATGTACTTTGCCAAAGAAGAAATGTCTATGCATATATAAAAAAACCCCATAATAAAAGTGTATGACTGCTGTTGAAGAAGGTAGCAAGTACTGGAATGGCCTATGTGCAGTCCTGACCTGTCCAAATGTGGCAACGATGTAAGTAAAAAGAAAGATTAAAACAAAGTATAGCTAAACATTAGTATCCTTGGTGACGAATCAGATTTTAAGCATGGTAAATAAGAAGTGGTAAATGCTTTACTAGAAAAAGTTGTATAGCTAAAATAAAGGAAAGCATAAAATATAAGAGAACGTAATTCCAAAAGAATTGAAGTAAAGGAAAGTTTTTTATGTGCATTTTTCATACTGTTCCAGTAATTTTCACATTTCAGGTTGTATGTTGGTCTTGGCCAGATTATGCAAAATTAACTTTTATAAACACTCACCTCACCAACCAAGCACTAGATTATTCGAGGGTTGAGTTCTGGTCTACATAAGTGACGTAGTTCAAATCAGTTTGTTCAGAGAATATGTGAATCTAGAGCGAATTAAACTTGCAAAATGTCTTTTTGTGTAAGTGAATTTGTGCCAAGAACTTCATGGACATGTTTAGTAGAGCCCATAGACAGATTTCAATTTAAAAGTTTAAATAAAAGCATAATATGTCCACTTTAAGACTAGTGGTCTGTTTGAGAAATTGTGATGACATCCTCGTGATACAGAGAAAGAAACTAATTTGGGAATCAAGCCATGCAGACAGATTTTTACAATTTTGTTTAGTGATATTGACCTTGACCTTGAAATTGATGTAGCAGTATATTTTATTGGATTTATATTGCCATGAAATTTACAGACGAGTAATTAAACCCTGTCCTAGACATTTTTAATTAGTGGTCAATGAGTAACACATTTCTTTAAAACCCTTGTGAAGGATGTGCACTGTTTAATTATTGTTTTAAAATACAAAGATTGTAAAGACAGATGACCTGTATTACACTAGATATGACAATGACAGTGACTAGTGACATTTTTTTTAAAACTGAGACATAAGATCAAAGATTAAACACAGACCAATGTAGAAAGATATTTTTTTATTTAAGCATATAAATTATTATTAAGACTTTAAATTTATTATTTTGTATATATAAATTACTCCTATTATAAGAAATATTTAACTTGCATTTTAATACAGCGATAACCATGAGCAATGAACATTGATGAGCATCATTCTTTTTTAAAGCACTGTAAGAAAAGAAAATCACATGAAATAAGATATGTGTTTAAAATATGTATCTCCTATTTTACCTTTTCTGGCCCATATTTAGAAATATTCATGCAAGGTAAAAGTCATATGGAAACTACTGTACCGTTATAATCCTTTTCCATCTGGAAACTACAGCAAGAAGTATTGTTAAGAAAATGACCACCGCACCAGTGATCGCAGGTGCCAAAGGAAACTTCATTACCTCATCTGTAAGTGGAACATACAAGTGTCTCTGAAGTAGTAGGTTTCAATTTAATGGTATTCATCAATGTCAGAACATTAAGGTATAATAAATGTCTGTTTGACTATGTAATTATATGATTTCACTTATTTCACGTCTTGTTTCTGCATAGAAGATAATAGCAAGCAATAAACTTCCATATGGGATGGTCAGAAATACATCTAATTCTGTTTTTTTTTCTTTTATGTAGTAATGCACACAGCGTTGGACAGTGTGCTGCTTTGTTTTTGAGTAGAGATTATTTAATTTATACGTTTTAATGTGTTAATAATAAGACACAAACCTCCAACAGTTAGTCTGAAGTGTTTGATTCTTACTCCATATATCGACGACATGGTCTCACAGCTGTACACACCATGATGCGTTTTATGGTTAATCTTTGAAATAAAGAGTGCCGCTGTTTGCCCATCATTGGTGGTCTTGTAGTTACTAGGAGAGAGGTTCAACAGCTTACTATCCTTTTTCCACACTACTGTTACTGGAGGATTGGCATGAACATCACACGAGAGAACAGTGTCACTTTTCTCTCCAACTAGGACCTCATCTGTACCATTTAGGTCAGGGGGGTCTGCAAGAGATATTAAACATTATAAGCAATGCTTCTAAGTAATAATAGAGAAATACCTGATCAATCAAACATAGCGCTGCAGCTACAAACCCAGTTTGAATGCCAGTTAGTGGCATTTTGTATAATACATGATCAGCACTTTTAATTGTACAATTTTACAATTACATTATTTAATTGCTAGTTTAAGGCATTAAAGTATAAGGCAGACATAAATGTTACTTTATTTTTGACTACATTTCTTAATGCAAAAAGTTATTTCAATAGTTATAAGTGAACAGTTCAACCCACATCTGGCCTTGTAGGGGGATGCATTGTGTGGGTGATTTGATATAAAGTTTGTCTGCTGTATGAAACGTTATATAAAGTTTGTCAGCTGTTATTAACCTAATATTTAGTCATTATTCAAAATAAAGAGAACAATCCAGCTAATTACTGTTTCCATTTTAAATGTTTTTGCCCACAATACTTAATGCAGAAGTATTATATAGTATTATAGTAATAAGTAGGAACATTATCTTTTTGTTTTAATAATTTAACACATTTACTGTCATTAAAAGGCATAATTTGTCTTACATTTAACCAAAGTTGTCAGAAATCTGGAGAGCTCTGAGATACTGTACGAATACAAAAATACAATCCAATGTATTACTACTGTAGATTTTGTTTTGATATGATGGTAGATAGCTGTTTGTCATGAGGTTATTTAAAAATGATTGTGTACTGATAAAAATCTATGTGATAGTGACACTTCTGGATCTTATGATCAATACTGAATCCTTAATATAAAATATTAAAACTCACAGATGACTTCCAGTTGGACGAAGGCATTCACATCAGGATCAGACTTTAACTTGCAGGTAAAGGTGGCTCCATTATCACTTTTGGTGACTGGCTCCACACACAGGTGACTCACATTTTGTTTGTTTCCCTCTTTGAGGTTCACCAGAAGTCCATCTCTGTACCACTGTAGTTCTGCACCAGCAGATTCAGCAGCAGTACAGCTCAGAGACACTGTATCCTCTAACTCTGTCTGGATGAAACCTTCATTCGTGGAAGGATTTGACTGAATGGTGACTAATAAAATTCAAAGAAACACAAAGTCTGTATCACATTTTCATTACTACTGCATATTTATTATACATTTATTCAAGCTCAGAGATGGTAAGAAAATGGTAAGACATTTTGAACTATGGGCAAAGCTAGAAACTGTAAAACTATAAAACAGTAAAATGATGCTGGTCAGGAATTGGTTGTACTGATATACACAAAAAGTGTAGTTAACCTTAAGGTACGCTGCTATGACTTATTTGCTAAACATGTTTTAACAAGTTCATGAACTAACTGCTTTTCTGCTTAAGTAACTTCCTATTACACAATAATAACTGACTTATTCTTAATATTGTATTGCCTTTCTGGAAAAACACCAGAATGAAATGCTCAGATATGTGAAATTAAACTTGCTTTGAATAATTTCTTATTTCGAACCTAAAGCTACCCTGTCAGTGTCATCAACTGACAGAACTTCGAGTAAAATGCTTAATGCATTCAGATGAATTTACTTTAAACGTGTGTTTTGTGTTTCATTAGCTATATGTGTAATGTATAATAAATATATATTATATTATTTATTTATTATTATTATAAAGTATTGTTAAATCGTTGTTAAATTAAGTTGTAAACTCCGAAGGAGCTATTGAATGTTTTATGTTTCTAATTATAAAAATCCAAGAGAAAAAACAATATGACAGACTATTTTACAGTAATTTTTTTTCCAAATTTACAGAGAGACAATGATGGTGAAATTGATTGTTGACGTGTTTGCAAATTAACTCATGTTCTGTAATAACTTACCATTGGCAGTGCAGAAAAAGCAGTTATAGATGCATATGAGCAACAATTGGAAACAAAAAGATAGTTTCATTTTATCCATCCTACTAAAAAAACATGAAACATAGTTGTAATTTACTAGTGAGGTCTGAGTTTTATTCTTAACTAGTTTCATTTGCAATTTGGTTAAGATTATTCAGGAAGGAATCTGTAGAATCATGGGAAACTGATTAAATTGCCATTTATTCAGATGCTGTTATGTAAGAAAAATGTCCATTATTTCAGACAGCACAGCTTTTAAGATATTCTCTAATTAATATCAGCCTTGGTTTTGGTGGTTGTTTAATTATGTGTTTGTTCGGGTACATTTTTCCTCAGTATAATGTTAAATGAACCTTATCAATATGGCTAATTTATTTTTATTAGCTACAGTCAATGAGAATTTTGCAAGAAATTTGAAAAACGTTTTTTAATATTGTCAGGGAGCCCATAACGTAAAAAAATGTTAATACAAATTCCATGAATGACTCAGCATGACTTGCATGTCCCCCAAACTTCAGACATCATTAAAACAGCTTCATTATTGATCTTGGAAAATATAATAAATGTTATTTCAGATTGTGTTAAAAGTTGTGACTGTAATAAGAAAAAACATGTGAAATCTACTTACCAAAATGCTGCCAGGGAATCCAAAGGTTACACTGTACAGGTCTGAAAGGGCTTGACTGATCTTAGCAGGGGTTTATATTCTGTAGGTTAGCTATTTTATAGCCGTTTAAGAGAATTACAATTCCTTCTTTTATGGTCATACACCATTTAATGCTGTGCAAACAGTGACGTACTTTCAGAACCAATTTAAATTCTGCAGGTTGGGTAAGCTGGAATAAAGCAACGCACAGCAACTGTCTGTATATAAAGGTTTTATATATATTTTAAAACATTTTTTAAACATTGTAGTGTGTACTTATACTACACGATATTTGAGACATATATTTATCAAGTGAGTAATTTTAATTATTTTAGTAATAATAGTAATAATAGTTTATTTTAAAATATTTAGCATTACTTGGAATTCTGCCTAAATTGGTTTGTGAAATGTTTTTAGACCTAAAAAAAAAAGTATGCTTAAACTAATACAGCAAAAAAATATATATTTCATGTTAGCACTGGACACAACATAAAACATTCTCAGTTCATGGTGGAATAAGTTTGTGAACCTTCGAATTGAATATCTGTTTGACCCTCTTGACAAACCTGGACCAATTTTGGACTATCCCTCTTCACAAAATTGTTTTAGTTCAGCAGAATTCTTGAGACGACTGGTGTGAATTGCTGTCAGGAGGTCATGCATCAGCATCTCAATCAGGTTGAGGTCAGGAATCTCTCCAGAAGATATATTTTTTTCTGTTGAAGCCATTCTGTTGCTTCTGTGTTTAGGGTTGTTGTATTGCATGTCTGGATGCAATCCAGATAAATGTCTGGATAAACATTTTTCCATTGATGACAGCAAAGCCGCCCCGAATCATGCTGCCCCTCCATCATATTTCATAGTTGAGATGAGATTTTGATGTTGTTGTGTTGTGCCATTTTTTTTCTCCACACATAGTCTTGTGTGTTCTTGATAATAAGTTCTGTTTTTGTTTCATCTTTCCACCGTATGTTTGCCAGTAGTGCTGTGGAACATCCAGGTACTCTTCAAATGCGCAGCCATTTTTGGACAGCTTTGTTTGGTTTTTAGATGTTTTTATCCTCAGTGTTGTCCTCACATGAACTCTATTAATGTTCTCTGTTATTTAATGTTTTACTTGTTGCAGATTTTCCAACAAAAATGTTAGCATGCGCCAGAGCTTTATGTAAGTCTTTAGCTGACACAGAATTCTTCTTCACATCACTGAACATGCTGTGCTGTTGTCTGGGATTCATCTTCACATGACTACCACGCCTAGGCAGAGTAACCACAGTGCTGAGCTGTCTCATCTCTGCATATGGCGGTGGTTTGATGTTTACTATGTCTTGTTAATGATCCAATATTCAAACCCTTCGTTGTCCAACATCAATTAGATAAAATCTACAACAACCCTCCTTACTCGTCGCCTTCCTTGAGGGTAAACACGTGCGACTACGATGCACACGTGTGAATGTGTTACATGCGCCATCTAGTGGAGCTATATGAAATTACAGGATAATCTCTCAAACGGGCGAACTATTCTTATAAATACTCTTTGTTAAACTATTCTTATAAATACTCTTTATTAAACTATTAAACTATTCTTATAAATACTCTTTATTAAACTATTAAACTATTCTTATAAATACTCTTTATTAAACTATTCTTATAAATACTCTTTATTAAACTATTCTTATAAATACTCTTTATTAAACTATTAAACTATTCTTATAAATACTCTTTATAATAAGCCAAACTATCCGGTCCTTGTGCCACCATTTCGTACAGAGATGAGACTAATGACCCACGAAACAACATACCATGAACTTTCATAGTAGAATTGTCAAAAGTTCCAAGTTCATCGTAAAAAAAATATTCCCAGATCTACTATTAAAAGTCATAACTTTGCTATAAAAGTTCTCACTGCATTTTGTCCTGGGGTTAAACTTTCTTGGGTAAATAACAATACAAAATACACAGTCTGAAATGAACTATCAAAACACATTTCTAAATATAATTATAACTAGAGACTAGAGAGGTGTAATGTTGGCTAGTAAGGTAAAATTATATACAATCAGCAGCAGACTTTTAGGTTTGTTTATTAGGAGTTGAATATCAAGTTTTGCTTTTTGTTTACATTCACTTATGGCACAGTCAGGGATAATTCTGTATAACTTGCATGCCTTTGGACTGTGGGAGGAAACCGGTGCACCCATAGATAACTCCCTTCATCACTGTATTGCCCATGTTTAATAGAAGCACCAAAGATGCAAGTGTTTTTGTACAGTAGTGTTCATAATATAGTAGTGGTGGTGTATATATAATAACCGATGCTTTTTTATTTGACTGTTTGACATCACAGACCATGTAGCAGTATCCCAGGCCATAACTACATATACAAATCTAAAGATTGATTGTAATGGTTGGTGGAGTTTTTAACTGTTTAACCCTTGTAAAGAAGTGAATTGCAATTTGCAAACCAGGCTTTTGACTAACAGCTCTACTTGATGAAAAGATGTACCTGTACTACTCTCTCCATGCCTGCATAATACATCATAAGTTTGCCCTGAACATTACAGTCAAAGGTTTACTTTAAAGAGATTAAAGGTTTACTTTAAAGAGTTTTATTGTCACAGCAGAAACCGGTAGTTACACTATATAATGAAACTCTTACTTTGCTGGTCCTCCATTCATATGTGTAGGTGTGCAATCATGTAGAACAGCAGTACAGAAGGTGATACTTTAATGTTTGTTATACTTGTGTACAATTGTTAAAATGTGCACTACCGAAATAATGCATGCAATACTTAATAATAGTGAATTATTTTAACAGAAATAATACATATAACCACTTTAGAATAAAAGGAATTCCTGTCACACTTCCCACATCAGGATTAGACTTGCTGTGGCACTGAGTTCTCTTTGTTTATGCAGCATATTGTTGGTGTGTTGATTTAATCTAACACGTGTGTAGAACAAGATGAGTTTGTGCTGTTCAGCTTCCTTGTGGATTATTGTTAATCTTTCAGTCATTTACAAAAATGCTTGTATAAGGACACAAATAAGTTTGAAGGATAATCTCAACCGTATTGGCAGGAGAGTTTCATTCATTAACTGTCAACATGTGAAACTGGATTGTTCCATATTACAAGGCAACTTTACCCAGTAAATGAAGCAGATATAGTATAACACCAAAGTATTCCGTTCATTTATTTCTCTTATTACTTCACTTTTATTCAGATAGAAGGAAACCAGAACACCAAGAGGAAAACCAAACAAAAAATAGGCTAAAAATAGGCAAAAAAGTGACTAGAAATAAGGAACAAGTCTAGTATGTTAGGAACTCTTCCAGTGTCCTGTTGCAATGATTGAAACTGTACCAGCTGTAAAATTGTAAAGCATTTACCGCAATATCACTGCAATTGAAATGGAACATATTATACTCTATTTAAACAAGTCAGCATGTGTTGATAGGCTAGACAATACATCTTCCTGAAGTTCTTTGCACAAAATCACTCTCACATAAAAAGATTTTACTGTTTTTATTGTTGCCACTTTTGAATGAGCTGTTTCATGTTCCATGCATTTAAGCTGTTGCTGGTCAAGTCCCACCCAATCCATGCTTATCCTGAATAGAAGAACCACCAGGTGATGAGTAGTACAATGGAAAAAGTATTAAACTGATATGTTAATGTTTTATTATTTCAACATTTGACATTTGGCATGGCTGCAAATACTTTATTCATTGACATTCTAGTTTAACATTAATATTATTCCAAAAACAATATCAAAATTCAATGAAAATGTAGTAAGTTATTGATTAAAGGTTAACAAAACTCTTCTTCATTCTTAATGTCTGACATTTTTTAGTCTTGGAACATCATAAATTTGCAATCAAAAGATTGAGTAGATCAATAAAGATTGTGCAAGACTTGGAGTTGACCGGGGTTAAATGTTGTAGCCATTTACAAACAGTGTGGCCAAAGGTTATTTGTGATATGCAGTGTTGTAATTGCACCAGCAAATGTATTTTGTACACACAAGAATAATCAGTGATAAATACATGATGAAAAATAATCAGGTTAAAATAATCTGGTTTATTTCCCTCGTTAACCCACCAGATTTGGAAGTAAAAAGTTAAGCATAATTTTTTTTGTTCACAAACATCAAGTTTAGACCCAGAACAAAATTTTGTGTACTTGGGGATTAATACTTAGCTGCTTATGCTCAGTGTTCACACAGAGCTTTAGGAGTCGGTATGTGGCCCTTTGCCAGATGCTACACTCCAAATAAACAATAATGGAAGTTATAGATCACAACTCCAGGTTAGATCTATCAAGAGTATAGACTTGTGTGAGTTTTTTTCACAAACATTGATAAGATTACTTCGATGTGGAAGCGTGTTGCCGAGGTATTCCTCCCACTTCCTAGTAATGCTGTACATAATACAGGGAATTTGAAAGAGCCTGGTTGTGGCCAGGTCTTCTCAGGCTCAATTGGGTTGTTAAAGACAGCAGGTTATTTAATAAGTAACACACTCTCTCTTTCTCTTCTCACTTGTTTTTGGACGTGTATTTGTAACTTGTCTTCTATGGACTGACAGCACAGATTCAAGACCCACTGCTGGATACGACATCTTTTTCTGCTGTTATCTGTCTTGATTTTGCCCCTCAAGAGTGAATGGACAAACCTGGTATCAAAGAGACCGCAACCACTATGGCGGACACGAGTCTGGTCACCGAGGCAACTGCACCCAGTTCTCGACTGTTTCGCTGTGGCTTTATGCAACGCTGGATTCCCCTGGTCTACAGAGAGGAGCTCTATCAAGTATTACGTTTAACAGGGCCTCTGGTGAGTTCTTGTCTTGCTTACAAACTCACTTTCTCAAGGTTTTACATAATCGGTCCATATTAGATTGCATTGGATTTATTAGTTGTGGTAATATAGAACCCAGAACTGTTGCACGCCTAATGATGTAAAAAGAAAAAACGAACATTGATTTTACTTGAATGCAAATTGGTTTTTTTTATTTGTAATGGGTGATTAAGTGCATAATGATTAGTTTTATTCAGAATAGACATTTCATCAGAATAAACAGTGCACAAGAAACAAATGCACTATATAGTATCATTTACCATGACTTGTACATTTGGTAAAGATGAATTTTAAAAAGTCAGCTCAATCTTAGAAATAAGACATAAATAAATGTAAAAAGGTTTGTTTTATCTTTATGAAATAATACTCTCCTGTAATCAATGAACGATACCCCTTTTGTTTTAAGAATTCTTACAACATCTGTAAGTAAAACAGCAGCTATTCTCCTACAACAGTTCATTACAGGCTTTAGTTCAGATCAAGCTATGATTATCTCGATGGTTTACAAGAAGACTGTAAATCAGCAGGCGCTCCAAAGGCTTAGACATATATGAAAGCATGGTTGAAGCCATGTTATGATTTCATGTCCTGTCCAGATTATGTGTAAGCACCCTCCATGACTCCATGAACGTGATAAAGTGTGCAATGAGAATCGTGCCGCAATTAACTAAAAGATTAAAGTACATCTGCTGTTAGGGGATAAATGGCATCTTTAGCTCGGCAAATCTGGAATTTATGGCAGCCTAAGTTCCTGAAGCCATGTGTACTCAAGTGCTCAAACATATATTGCCTTGTGTAGGTAGTACAACATGTGGTCAATCTTTTTATTGATGAAAAATGTGTAGAGTAAAGCAGCTGGTGTATCCGTCTATAATTTATATTGCCAGCTGTCAGCTGAGAAACCAGAGAAGTTGCTCTTTTCTAGATACTTGCAAATAATAAACTTTTGTAAACACAATTTCATAACATATATTGACTTTGTGGGGCATTTCTTCCAGTGTCGTACCATTTTAATTTCACGAGCAACAATTATACCACATGAAAATCTTCTCAAAATGTTTTGAGTGGTCCAAACAGGAAATGAGATGATGTTAATTCTGTATTGTAAGCTCTCTCAGATACGACCAGTTACTGCTCCTCCACCCTCAACGTTTCCAAAATGTAAAAGTGTGGGATTAAAGTGTGGACCACTGGGTTAAAATTGTAATGATTTGTGTTTTGCAGCTTATTTCGCGAATCTTACACTTCCTTCAGCCTTTTATCAGCACCATCTTTGTTGGTCACCTGGGAAATGCTGAATTGGCTGGATATGCACTGGCCTCCGCAGTAATATTTTCTTCTTATTAGTATCACTGTGTGTTGTGTCTTATAGTTCTAAAAATAAGAATTATAATAATAACAATAAAGAACACATGCAGTGGCATCTTTCTCTTTACAGACTATTACTGTTACAACAACAGCTACAGGATG
>JAOTRQ010059946.1:0-13727 GCA_028565875.1 Hoplisoma paleatum
ATTTGGTTTAACATAAACTGTTAATAATAACCTTAACAATGAAACAAACTTTAGAACAGCTTTTTAGGGTTTTGTTTTATAAATCATTACTAAGTTATTGCCATCTGTCTTTAACTCTTTGAGAGCGATATTTATATTATTTATTTAAATCTGGTTAAAAACAATAAGGTATATAAAAAGTTTTTTTCGAATTCAACATCATTTCACAGTGTTCCGTACAACGCGGATTTTTCTGAAACTTTAAACAGATTCTGAAGCAACAGTCTTCCACACAAAGTCTAACTCTTATGTCAGAAATAACTGCCTCAGATCAGAGAAATTACAAACTAATTTAAGATCAATTACACTGCACAACAATTTTTTTTAAAGTCTTGCTTCCTGAAAAGTTTTAGGTGATTGTGACAGGTACCTATAGGGTATGCACAAATATAGTTTTTGTTTTACTGCATCACGTAGGAACTCTAAGAAATAGACATTTATATGTTTACCTATTTAATCACGTTTATGTTCCGCATGAGCCATTAAGTTCAACAGAATTAAAAATGTTTTGCTCCTGATTTTCTTTTGTATTCAACTTCTGGTGCATCACATTGCAATGTCTAACAGTAGTCAGCAAGCATTGATGAATTCCAGGTGCCCTGGTATCGTTTCTTCATTGTAGCAATGTCCTGGTGAAACCGCTCACCGTGCTTGTCACTGACAGCACCGACATTCACGTAGAAGAAGTCCAAGTGTGAGTGAAGGAAATGAATCTTAACTGACATGTTGCACTTCATTTTCTGCTATGCATGGAGAAGTTTGTCTACGACTTCAACGTAGTTTGGCACTCTGTAATTGCCTCGAATATTGTCAACAATGTCTTTGAAGGCTTTCCAGGCAATTGTTCCTACCCAACTAACAGTTCTAACATGTCTGATCTGGAGACCAACAAAATGCCTTCTTTGATCTTTGCGTCACTTATTCTTGGAAACGTGTCTTAAATAGCAAAAACCTTCGCTTTCCTTGTTCATTGCTTTCACAAATCTTTGCCGGCTCGACAAGCGATTTGTGTGCAACATTTTGCTGTCATGGAACGAACTCAGGTGAAACAACAGTACTTGATATAGCCGAGCTACAGTCCCAGTAACAGAGCAACGACTGATATTTCAGTTGTACCTGCTATACTGGATGTGGTTGAGCAACAGTTCCATATTCTCATATGTTTGCTTCATGTGTGCTGCTTACCCAACAGGTACTGACGGATTAACTTTGCCATTGTGTAGCAGAACAGCTTTCAGGCTTAGAATTGACTAATCAATGAAGAGATGCTACTCTTCCGGATTGTGATCACAACCCAAGGCTGAGAACAATCCCTTAATGTTACAACAGAAACAGAAACAGAGACTGTTGACTCATGCAAATTTTTTTGGTTATATCATGATGTCGGCTTCTAAACATAGACATTTTTGTACCAGATGACAGCAGAGACCATCCCTGCAGCCTGGAACCCAGTAACCCAACTTTTGCTTTTTACAGACCCAAATCTCTGACCAGATCGTTCAATTCTGACTGTGGATCACCAGATGAGCAAGGTTCAAAATTTGGGTCAATGTCACTGGCAAAATGTATGACAAAACTGAAGATTACTCTTAAACGGTAAATGTTGATGTGATAATCGTGATCTGCACACAAAAATCTATGACAAACACATTTATATCGTATTTTATGGTCAGCCAATTCAAAACATCAGAATAGAAGGCTACTCGCACTTTTAATAGGCTTCACTAGTTTTACAGATTTTGAAGCCTTATAAAACAAGGAAATCAAAGTGATAGCAAACTACAAGACTCGGACCTTAATCAGCAGTATCTATTGTACTACTCCAATGAAATTCAGACAATTTAACTGTGGAGATTTAAAGTAATAGTACAGCCAATTTATGATTAGTGTCAATTTTGTATTGTGAACAACAGACTTCTTGTTTCCAGAAGTCCTGTAAAACAATAAATCAAACATAACACAGGAGGTGGCAGTTGCCGGTAATAAGCTCATCCATTTGGCAAAGGAGATGAGCGCCAGGGATCACCTCTTTCAGTGGAAAGAGGTTCTCATACTTCACCAGACAGCTACCTCTAGCTGGCCAGCCTCTGGTCAGTAAGGGGCTGTCCCGTCATGGCTTACCTGCCCCGCTGCATGGGGATTACAGTCACCTCAAAAAGTGGTCCATAAAATTTTCGCACAAGGCAAAAAAAAGTTCTAAGAGGTCTCCAGGTATTTTGATTGTTAGCTGGAACATCAGGACTATTTGTCCTGGCCTCTCCGTAGACCTCCAATAAATCACAGAAGCAGAGAAAACAAGTCATTGACAGAGAGCTCCTTTAGCCAAATATCAACATTGCCTGTCTACAAAATACATGAATGGTCAATAATGATACCACCAGAGAAGCACCTTGAATGAACCTAGACTGCATGGTGTCAGCTTTGCAGAAAAGAACACCGTTGTCTACTTTATTGAGCCCTCTACATGAGGCTCAGAGAGAATCCTCATCCTTTGATCATCTACATTCTCAGGCCCAGTCAACATCTTAAGTGTGTACACCCCAACCCTAGGTTCCACCCCTGAGAAAAAAGATCAGTTCTACCAGGCACTAGATAAAGCAATATCTGGGATACCAAGCACTAAAGGCCTTTATCTTCTTGGAAACTTCAATGCAAGGAGATCCATCGGGTGTCTTTGAGGCACCCGGACTCTAGACCCAGAACACACACACTGACCAGCAAAGTCCAATAGAAGTGGTTTATAGAAGTTCACTTTCAATGATTGGTTGGGCCCAGAGAATGACAGCCGACCCAGGTGGAGATTTGTGCTAGCGCGCTGGTTGGGGGCACCACAAAAGTCAGTGCCGGCTTTGTACGTGCGACCCAGAGACTTGGACTGGATGGCAAGCACAGGAACAACAGAACAGAACAGAAAAAGAGGGGAAACAAGACGGCAGGATCAGGTACCGAAATAACGATACAGACCCAGAAGTGCGATAGAGTAAATCAAAACAGCGTGTAACAAAATGAAAGTGTCTACATAATTTAGCCAGCCAGGGTGTAGCGATCCATGTAGGAACAATGATCATCTGGCGCTGGATCTAGCGGGTGAGTGGCTTAAATATCCAGCGTGATGATTACTAACAGGTGTGGGCAATGAACGGCGGAGTCAAAATGGCAGAAGCATTGCTAAGCAACGCTACAAACCTAACAAAGCAGGGCTGTGTCCTTGCACTCCTTGGCATCTTTTTCTCTGTGTTACTTCAGCATGCTTTAATTAACTGCAGTGAAGGTGTCTTTATTCCCACCAGGACTGTCAACAAGTTCTACAACATCACCCGTCACAAAGGTTCTCCTTTGCAAAATGCTCTATGCTGTATAATGTTGACTTCAAATACAAAAGTTGGTCTACAGAAGGTTGTCAGTTGCTTTTCTTATGCTGGCAAAGAGTTTGGGCTGCCTGGCAAAAACAAAAGTCATATCCCAGGGCGCAGAGATTCAACCAAACATAGTCATTGATAGACCGTTTGAATGCTGTGGAATAGTTCATATACTTTGGGTCTACTATCTCCAGCACACTCTGAACTGATGCAGAGCTCAACTGCAGTACCATGTATGCTAGACATAAAAGATAACTAAAAACATGAGATTCAAATAACATAAATGAATGATTCATTGGATCAACAAGTGGGACGGATTCTAATTAAGCAGTGGGTGTTAACTGAAAGCCACACTCCTATACCAATGACAATAGGCCATATGACACTTGATGATCCCTCTACAATGTTCTCAAAACTGGTGAGCGATGCCCACCATCCTAATGCCAATCTATGACCCTGTAATTCAGTAAATTGGAATGATATAACTGGAAACACACGGTCCTGTCTGTCAATCCAACGCCTATTTATGACCCTATATTGCAACTGCCAACCTGGTAGAATGGAAAAAAGTTACCCACATGGGATAGAAAACCATTTTGCTTAAAAAAAGCTTTAAGCAGGCTATGATTTTGGCATATACGACAGAGGTGGGACTGGATCCAGGTAGCGATAGGGATTTAGAATCCGGCGTTGAGTTAGACAGGGCTTCCAATACAATACAAAACAAGCAGAACAGCAGTTCTGAGAAGTTCACGAATGGGCTTGTTGTGCACTGCACCCGCTACGATTGTGCACTGCAAGCTTGCATGTCCCTTAATCCCAAGGTCTCAACCTTTTGTTAGGGAGCTTAGAACTGGTATACCAGTGGGTGTAACAGAAAGAGAGAGAAAAAAGGCAATGTTCTGTAACAGTACACAAGCGGCCGTCACAGAGAGAGTAAAATTAAGTCCCGAACAGGTATACCAGGTCTCTTTACTCCAAATACCTACAGCATAATTGTGTACAATTCATTGGAGTAGTACAATTGTTACTGCAATTTAATGTCTAAATGGTGTAGTTTCATAACAATTTGATTTTCTTGTTTTATATAGTTTTGAAATCTGTTCAATACTGAATTGACACCAATCATACATGTGCTGTCCCATTACTCTAAATTCCCACAAAAAAATTGTCTAAAGTTCATAGGATGAGTACAGCACATACTGCTGTTTAATGTCTGAGTGGTGTAGTTTGATGACACTTTGGTTTTATTTTTTAATAGGGTTTAGAAGTCTGTCATGCACAATACAGAATTGACACTTTACATATGTTTGCTATCCCATCACTCCAAATCCCCCCAGTAAAATTGTGTTAAATTCATAAGATGAGTACAACAAAAACTGCTGTTTAATGTCTGAGTGGTGTAGTTTGATAAGACTTTGATTTGTTTGTTTTATAGGGCTTCAAAATCTGTAAGACTAGTGAAGCTTAAAGCGGAGTTTTTGTTAAATCTGAGTTAACTTACTCAGTTTAATCACTTAACTGGTTTTCTGCAATACCCTCCTCGTCATTTGTATTCCTGTTTTGTTGTTTTTGCTCTATTCTGTTTTGTTCCTTTATTTAATTTCTGTTAAGTTGGATACGTTGCGTTTGTCCGCTGCTGTGTGTGGGTATTTGTGGCATATTTTGAGTCCCTAAAACAAAACAAAAAACAAAAGTTCAACATTGTGCTTTGAGTGTTTGTCAGAAACATGAATTTACTACTACTATTAAATCAAGTTGTTTTGTTCTTTTGCACTAAAACCATAAAGCATTTTGTTTTAAATTCCATTAGTCGACAGTAGGGTTTTTGCATATTTGTGTTCACTGTTGGAAAAGGTACTAAGATATTGAATGTGGATATAAACTACGAAGCCCCAGAGGGGACCTGGTGGGGAAAAAAATATGGGGGAAAAATTGTGCCCCTGAGAGGACATGGTAAAAAAAATTTTTTTTTGCTGTGAAGGTGACATGGTTAAAAAAATGTCTACGTGAATTCTTTTTTTTTTTTGCTCTGAAGAGGACATGGTGAAAACTGTTTTGTAACACCTGAGAGGGCTTGGTGCTTTTTTTTGCATGTCCATTAGAGGGCATTATATTTAGTTGAGAAACTGATGGCTCACTAAATAATGTGCAGAGCATCACCTGTCAGTCTGTAAGCATCTGATGGCACAGTTCCACAGCTTCCATATAGTTCCCGCTGACATTTTATGGATTTGCTGATGTAGTGAATGCATTTAAGCAAATTATATTTTTAGAAAACCCATCAATGCACCCATTGATACAAATATCAAAATGCTTTTGATTTAATCGTTCTGGTTGTCATCATCCAAGGTAGATGCAAATCAAATGTCAAGAAAATGGTTTGCATGTTAAGAAGGAAGATGCTTGATTATTTTGATTTGAATACTGGATCTAAGAGGAGTTCAGTTCAGAAAAGCACAAGAGTCTATCGACATAACTACTTTGCAAGAAAAGCAAACTAAATTAAAGGCTTTTGATATTTGTATCAATGGGTGCATTGATTTATTTTTTTTAAAACATATATATATATAATTTGGTTAAATGCATTCACTACAAGCAGCAATCCATAAAATGTCAGAGGGAACTATGTGAAAGCTGTGGCTTTATCATCAGATGATAACAGACTGACAGGTGATACTGGATCAGCCATCATTTAGTGAGCCCTCAGGTTCTCAACTCAATATAATGCCATCTCATGGGCATGCAAAAAACTTCACCACGTCCTCTCAGGTGTAAACATTTTTTTCCAACATGTCGTCTTTGGAGCAAAAATTTTTTTCCCCCCTCGCTCAGATTAAAACTCATTTTTTTAAACCATGTCCTTTCAGGGGCACAAAAATATTCACCCAGAATTTTTTTCCCACCATGTCCTCTCAGGGGCGCAAATTGTTTTCCCCCATTAAATTTTTCTCCCCATTATGTCCCCTCTGGGGCTCCGTATAAATCTCACAATTGTTTTGAATAAAAATATGTTGTCAAAAAATAAAATCAAGCATTGCCAATTGTCAGCTTAAAACTACTGCTTTCTAAAAAAAAAGAAGGTGGAATAATAAACAAGTCTACCAACCCAACATCTAATCTTTTATTCTTGCCAGTCCAAAACACCACAGCCACACATACCAATGAGTTATAAATTATGTGGATTTTTCCTTTAAACAAAACTTTTTCATGTGCGTTTTGACTTTTTGTCCACATACAAATGGCATGACTGTTCACCAAAAACTCCTTCAAGAGGTAAAATATTTAGAAACTTTTTCATTGTTGTCCTGTAGACATTAAGTGTGTGCCATTACCGTCATTGTTTACATTAACCGTAATGTAGTACAAAATAGAACTCATTTTAGAATCTAGAATACTTTTTTCACTGTACCTTTATACACTTAAGAACGAATTTTCAGCATTTATCCCAAACAGTGCAGTGAAACACACAGTTACATAAACTAGTGAATACATACTATAAAGCAGCAGTGAGCACACTTGCCCAGTTAGGTGGGCTGCTCTAGCCATGAGGCCTGGGAGCAGTTAGGGGTTCACTGCCTTTTATCAAGGCTAGCTCAGTCGTGACCTGTTGATTCTCGAAAATGAATTGGCAATTGCATTTCTAAACAAACTGTTTACATGCCTATTAAAATTCACCTTTTATTTACGGTGAGGACAATAATTTAGTTTCATAAATCGATCTCAGACGAATACCTATATGAAAGTAGTATTATTACAATAATTATAGAAGTGAATTCAGATATGCTAAAATAAAAGCATGGAGCAAATACAAATTAATGATTAGTTGCACATATTTATATTTTAGTCAGCCATGCCATATTTCTTATTTCACTCTATTTTGTTCTTGTGATGTTCCTCAGGACTCTTCGTTGAAGCTCTTGTCTCAGCAGGTCTCTTTCTTTGCGGATGCCAAGCAGCACTGTATGGTTTTCCTGAGCCCGGCGTATCAGGTACGGCAGCGTGTCATCCACAGAACCATAAGGGACCGACTTATACACGGCAAAACCCTGTCGAGCTGGAAAAAAAACAAGAAAAACATGACGAATATGAAGGTTATTAGTACTAATGCTCACCCTTGAATAAATTGATCTTTCCTACCTAGAGTAAGAGATACATGATCACACATTCCCAGCAGCTGACCAAAGCAGACTAATCCCGCGTTTCGAGCAATTCCTAATTCAGTCATCCTGTAATAAAAATGTATAAACTAAATTTTACTTTCTACACATGCATAAATATTTAGTTAGGTGGGCAGTTGTAAGAAATACATTTTAGAAATACAATGTACATACTGTCAGAAATTCTGCGTCTGTCTCTCCTCCTGTTTCCACTCCTGTCACTCGCTCACCTAGCCCCGCCTTCTAGCTCTACGTTGTCACCCTCTCTCTCTCCACACCGGTGTAGCTCGTTAGGTCTTCAAGGGATCTCTGTGTTATTTAAGCTCTGTCTTTCCGCCGGCAAAACGCGAAGTATTGCTCTGGATTCCCCGACATACCAAGCGTTTTGTTACACTGTGTTTCCGTACGACTCTTGATCCTTGCTGTGTTTCCGTTTTCACCGTATCCCTGTTCGTGTGTGGGTGAGTTTCTGAGCGAGTGTTTAGTATTCTGTGTTTAGCGTGTGTGTGTGTGTATGAGTGCATCGTCGCGTCTACTCCTTCCTCTCCCTCCTACTAACTTTTTGTTCACGTCGCTTTTTAATATCTCCTCTATCGGGTTTGGTGGATTAACTCCTTTTCCTCGCTGTTTGACTAACACGCTCTCTGTCTTCCTTACCCAATCCATTTCCCAATTCGTGTGTCTTCGCTGGTGTTTCCGACCAGTGCCCGTTCTATCGCTCATCGTTTTCACACTATCCTTTGCTGTTGTAGTATTTGTTGTTTTGTCTACTATAGACCGTTTCACGAGTTTAGTTTCTTCTCTTTCTGCACGCATAGCCCCGTGTAGGGTTCTCTTACTACAGCGTAATTTTCTTGTTATTTGTATTGTAGTCTATTTCACGAGTTTAGCTTATTCTCCTTTTGCACGCATAGCCCAGTGTAGGGTTCTCATTCTACAGTGTATTTCCTGTGCTATCTGTAAATCTGTTTTTGTTGTTTTGTTTGTTTTGTGCTTGGTGTGTGCTCTGCCTCTGTGTCTGTCCCAGGTGCCTGCTCCAATCCTGGGATCCCGTCACCCCACAGCCACATCATCTGCTCCTCCTGCAATCACCTGTCTCTGCCTTGCATGATTCTAATAAAACATCAATTGTTCTCGCATCAACGGCTCCTGAACTTTCATTATATACGGGTTGTGACAAAAGCATGTTAAATGTGTTTTAATATCAAAACGTTTGGTATAAAAATCAACCTTACAAATACAGACCTTAACACCCATGTATCATATCCAATAAACTTCTTCAACCCGCCTTTGAATTCAGGTTTTAACTTATTATTATCAGTCTCATATGTATGACGTATTAAAACCACTAAATATGTTAAGTATTAACTGAAAGTTTATCTGCTCATCAAGCAAATTGTTCTCTGCTAGTTTTTGCCCTTTTATTTTTTAGTTTGGACAAAAGTGATTGAGTTTGAGTGAGGTTTATTTTTTGTAGTATTTAAGTTATTTTGATGTATTATACAAAATAAAAAAGTAGTATTACCCCCAGTCATTGCACGCTGATGGCTAATTGGTGGTATTTGTTAGTAATAGTGAACAAATATCGTACATTTAATCATGTATCATGTCAACAAAGACTTCTCACAGCAACATTAAGGTAACTTTAATAAAGTAACATTAAGAAACTAAACTTTGAAAGTGAAGTTACAACTGAAACTGTCCGGTGCAGCCCTAATTCTCAATGCATTTTCCCCACAACTTAAATTAAGTCCACTGGAGCAACTGAGCAAGACTGCAAGAATGCTGTCGTTAAAATGGCAATTTAAGCTACTAAGGATGGAAAATGATGAGTGAGTATCTGAGTGAACCTATTATCTAAGTGAACTTATAAACTACTACAACACAGCATGTTCACTTCGCTCACAAGGTACAGGGTTACTTATAGTTCCTAGAACTAATAAGATCACGACTGGCGGAAGAGCATTTTCTTACAAAACTCTGCAACTTTGGAATAAGCTTCCTGCCTTTGTTAGGGATTCGGACACAGTCTCAATGTTCAAGTCTAAACTGAAAACATATTTATTTTTTCAGGCTTTTGATTAGTATAGACAAAGGCACAGAGCCTGGGGGGTTTTGGTCATAGAAACGTATGCTGATCAGGAATGTTGGGTTGCTGTCGTTCTGCCTCTCCTGTCTGCACTCAGGTGTGGGTAGAGGTGTTTGGCGTTAATATCCAGTGATAGCCTTTATGACCTTGTTACCTGCTTGCTGTCCCTTTTAGTTATGCTGTAATAATTAGGGCTGGCAGAGTCTAAAACTTTCTATAAACTGTTTTAGTTAACTAGCATAGTACATTATTAACGACATTCTCTATTGTTCTACCCCAAGGGCATTCTGATGGAAACCTGTTTACCTGCCAAGGTTAAGGATTGAAGTTGGGACTGCAGTGCCAGATGGGGTGCATAGAATTAATAAAAAATCATTTGCATAAGAAACATATCAGTTAGTGAAGCCTGAATTGTCTCTAACAAGGTCTCTGTTGTACTTCATGAACTACTGTTTCGGGCATCTCGGAATTTGTAGGAGCTAATTGGAGCCAGGAGTCAACTATACCGGTGGCCAATTCATGTAATGAGATTGAATATTTTTATTAATACTGCCCTACCCTATGAAAACACACCAGTTTTGAGTTTGCTGTTCTTAAGAAGTTTTGCTTAATATAAATCATGCCTCGCACAAAAGAGCTCTCAGAACACCTACATTCAAGAATTGTTGACTTGCATGAAGCTGGAAAGGGTTACAAAACTATTTCGAAAAACCTAGATGTTTATGTTTCCAGTGCTAGACAATCAGTCTACAAATGGAGAAAGTTCAGCACTTTTGCTACTCTCTCTCTAGGTGTCCAGTAAAGACTGCAAGATCACAGCACAGAATGATCAATGAGGTGAGGAAGAATCCTAGAGTGTCAGCTACAAACTTACAGAAATCTCTCTCACATGCTAACATTTTTGTTGGCAAACCTAAAACATTGAACAAAAATGGAGTTCAAGGGAGGAGACCACAGTGTGTGTGTGTGTGTGTGAGAGAGAGAGAGAGAGAGAGAGAGAGAGAGAGAGAGATGTGTATGAAACACTTCAAGTAGTATACATTCTGTCTTATAGAACACTTTGATTACATTTTAGCATTCACAACAACAGACATGGCCATGACTTCAGTAAGGTTCAGAAAATATTTTTTACTAAGACAGTTTGTGGAGGCAAAATACTTTTATAGCGTATATTAATATGTTTATTGCCATTTGTAAACTGTTCTGTAGGATAACAAAAAAGTGGTTAGACTAGATAGATAAATGGCAAAAAGGCTTTTAACACTTTCTGACTCCTTTCCCTAATGTCGCAGCATGACAAAAAATTGTCCCCTGATTTTAGTGACATTTGTTGGAACTATAATGATTTACTGTCCTCTCGGACTGTCCCTGTCCGCACCATTGAAGGGCGAAGTGAACTGGAAAGAGATCTCATTGCTGCAACATATCTGGCTTTCTTTGCTGTAACATGGCTTTGGCTTTGTTTCCTTACACTACCTGCTGTGAGTTAATGGTGTATTGATTGAGCTGCATGCCTTTCCAATTCCAGTAGAGGCTGTGTGTGTGTACTTATATGTGTATGTTTAAACCGATACTAAACAAAAATAAAATTTAATTTATTAAACCTCACCAACAACAATAACCAGAATAAGAACCAGAAGTTTACTCAGTTCCACCCAGAAACAGTCTGCAAAAATAAAGTAGCAATGTGGACTGGGTGTCACTGTGTAACAATATCCAAGAACATGATGCTTAACCAAGTAGAAACTGCTGAGCCTAAAAAGCTACAAACAAATAGGATACTTTTGCAAGTAAATTGGATGGCCAAAATAAAGTGTCCATGGAAATCACTGAGCACAATGCATTACTGCAATCAAGCATGAAAGCCATTATGAAACCTTAGTCAGCCCCTTAAGACAAATCAGGGTTTATCAAGAATCCCAACAATGACACCATTTAACATTTAAGTCCTGCATACACTGAACTTGATCTGATGGATCCAAACCAAAATTATACAAATGTCTGGTCAAAATCATAATAATTAAATGAATGTGTAGTCCATGTAGTTAGTTTTCTGTGTAAAATGTGCAACAGCTATCTGTGTAAAAACCTGCAACAACTATCATTAGATGTTTAGATTTCTGCATTTAAGCTTCTGGTGGTAAATATTAAGTTGATATTATAACAGTCACTCGAGGGAGGCAACTGCAACTCTATGCCCAACCATAATACAAAGTATTTAAATAAATAATAGCAATCAATCTCAGCTATGCTATTGACTAACTCCTGCCCTTGCAGTGTACAGTGTATAATGCTGGACAGACTGCCAGTAAAACATTTTGTGAGTTATGCCATATTGATGTGTTTTTGTTTCATGTTGAAACAGTTTATTTGCCTTTGCTAAATATTTGAGTTGATACATGCAGTGTGTGATTTAAAGGATGTTTTTGCTCTGCAATATATACAGACCAATTGCACTTAAAATTGTAAATAACAATTAACAGAACATAACCAAATAAATGCTTTTTGGAATGATGGCTATTCGGATTACTATGCCAATGAATATCGGAAGCAGATACAGTTTTATTTTATATGTTTTCACATACAAGGATTTTTTTCTGGCTGTTAGTGACACTTTAGTGTAAACAACAAATAGATAATCTACATATAAATGACGACAATATACAATTTGTTGGGGACAATAATGTACATAAAATAGTAGTTTGCACAGTATAAATAGATGATAAAATAGAATAAACTGTAAACATATTAAATACATGTCAATACTAACCACACCATCAATGTAAACTTGTAGGATAACAGATTAATATTGCACTAGTTATTATTAGTTCTGAATTCTTGCCGAGGGATCAATAAATTGTTTATCTATCTGTCGTGGCTGATGTTGATGATCATCAGCTGTTGATAAACATTATGGCGTTTTTAAGGGGATAAAAACTGTTCTTGTATCTGACAGTCTTAGTAGATATAACTCTAAAGCATCTGCCAGAAGGGGGGAACTGAAAGAATTTTCTGAGCAGGATGCGAGGAGTCTATAATGATTTTCTCTGCCCCTTTTCTGGCGCTTGTACAGTATAAGACCTGAATGGAACTCAGAGAGGCTCTTCTGAAGATTTTCTTCGCAGTTCTCACAGTTTTCTGTAGTCTGTTCCTGTTCTGTGTAGTTGCTGCTCCAAACCAGACTGTGATTGCAGATTGACTTGTAGAAATGGATTAACAGCTCCTGAATGTCTCTACAGATGACACTCTACATCTCTTGCAATCCACTCTTATCTCTACTGTCTTGAGCTTATTCAGCTTTAAGTAGTTCAGAAAGCACCAGGAGACCAACCGTTCAACCTCCTTCCAATATACAGACTTGTCATTGTCTCGAATTCGTAAAATGAATGTGGTGTCATCTGCAAACTTCATGAGTTTAATTGGCCTTAAAAGTGCAGTGACTGGTGTAGAGAGAGAAGAGTAAGGGAGAGAGGACACATCCTTGAGGAGCCCCAATGTTGACAATCTGAGTGCATGACATGATTTTCCCCAGCTGCACCTACTGCTTTTTGTCTGTCTAGAAGTTGGTGATCCACTGACACATGGCAGGAGAAACAGTGAGCTGGGAAAGTTTGGATGACAGAATGTCTGGGACTATGGGAATTGAATGCAGAGCTGAAATCGAGAAACAGATTTTTAGTATATGTCAAGTCAAGTCAAGTCAACTTTATTTCTATAGCGCTTTTTCCAATAGATATTGTCTCAAAACAACTTTACAAAATGCAGGACGAACAGAAACCCCTGTCGAGCAAGCCGAGGGCGGAAAAAAAACTCCCTGAAAAAATTACAGGAAGAAACCTAGAGAGGAACCAGGCTCAACAGGGCCCATCCTTCTTGGGAAAATAATTTAAAGTTATAAGTATAAATATCATATGTTTCTATTACCAGGCTCAGCGCCTTTGTATATATTAATCAAAAGCCTGAGAAAATAAATATGTTTTCAGTCTAGACTTTAACATTGAGGCTGTGTCCGAATCCCTAACAGAGGCAGGAAGATTATTCCAAAGTTGTGGAGCTTTGTAAGAGAATGCTCTTCCACCA
>JAOTRQ010059957.1:0-13727 GCA_028565875.1 Hoplisoma paleatum
ATTTGTTTGACAAGGACAGAAGGCATTCTGGTCATGTCTGGAAGGATCTAAAATATGGGATCATTTTGAAAAGGATACAGACCCAAAGAGGGTTACTTACCGAATTTGCAGGAAAACATTCGCCTATCATTCGTCCACCACGAACGTGCTTTACCACCTCAAAAATGTAAGTAGCTTACTAGCCGAGCTACTCGATGCCGATCTGAAGTTTGAATGCAATAAATAATGAAGTACATTTTGTTTTGTCGCTAGTATTGGTAAGGCTAAATTATCCATCTCACTGTTTTACTTATTATTTAAATCTCTCATCAGGCGCAACCAGGAAACATTTTGTTAGTCACACAAGGTTACTCCCGGAGTTAGTGGTAAATGCGCATAGATGCGGCAGCCCTGCATTAAAGGTAAAACTTCATGAATGTGTATCCCGGTCAAATTTTTTTTTTTGGTGTGGGGGGGCACAGTCGATTAGTCGGAGTAAATGACGGCCACTGGTCGACCAACAAAATCCTTGGTCGTGGACAGCCCTAGTAGCAGACTTATTTTTATTAGTAATGTGTCCCTGGCGCAACAAAAAGATTCAACTGTAGGTACCGATAATTCCTCTCATTTATTTAAAATGGTATTATAAAATTGGTATATTTTGTTTAGCTACTATTACATAAAGATCTTGTGTACATTAAGTAGTACCTAGTAGTTTAATAGTGCTAGTAATAAGCAGTTAATAATAATGGTACATTCCAGCACTACAGCTGGCTAAGTACAACAAAATCTCGTATCACACAATAGATGGCAAAACTGACATTGTATTATAAATAACTTTGTTAATAGTATTTTTCAATAAAACCTTATTTTTTTTCCATCAGAGACCAACAGTGTTGTTCCTGCAGGGTGTGAAGAGAAATCTACAGGCCGCCGACTGAACAGAAGAACTGAACTTTTTACTTTCATTGTGCTCTTTATTTGATATAGTTTTTCTAAGAATTTATTTTACTAGGCCTTTCTATATCTGTTTATTTAATCTCATTCTTATTCATCAACATATCCTCCAGACCACCCAAAAAGAATAAGTCCCTGTTGAGTCTGGTTCCTCTCAAGGTTTCTTCCTTTACTATTCAGTTCTTCTTCACAACTTTTCCCCTCCACTGTTCCCCATTGATCAATGGCTTTGAGACCATGTTTAGTATATAATGCAATCTACAAATATATTGAAGCTTTAGATTTTGCTATATGATTCCGTTAGCTATGTTCAAAATTGTAGCTGTAGCAAAATTGTAATGTAATAGGCAAGTCAAATAAAATAATAGTGTGCATTCGTCTAAAGTTTTTTAGGCATTTATCCTGGAATTTTATAAAAAAAAGAAAATTTAGAAAACATGTGCATAAAATGGAAAGCATAGGACCAAAGGAAATCTGACCTTATAACAAAGGGACCAACACGGTCAGTTTCACAAATCCATTTTCCATGTTCACAGATTGATTGCCGGTTATATAATTTAAATCAACAAAAAAAAGCAGACAAGCTATTTTAAACCTTCCACTCCAATATAGCACATTGCTTATGTACTAGTACAATACACAATATATATATATATATATATATTACGATATGGACACCCGTTCACAAGCTTCTCTCTTTCCAAAATATGCTTCATCCTCTCTTAACATCTGCTTTACAACAGGATTCCACACATGTGTCTGTATTTGACATTTAATCAAATAGGCACCAAAATGTCCAGAACTCACACCAAACCTATTCAGACTGAATCGAATGAAATTCCAACAAATCATTATTCAATATCATTTTGTTCAATATCCTCCAGTCCACCCGAGCTAGATGAACCCCTGCTTATATAATGTATACATAATATATATATTGTTAGACAAGTTTCCTAGACAAAAAGTTTACTAGGTTTTGTTTTATGTAGATAAATAGTTTTAAAGCAGAACTAGTTTATAAGGTAGCAACACAGGGGTCTGCAATGATTTAAACGAGGAGCACGTTTCTGGGGGTTATATAATCTGTCATTTTTATTTTTCTACATCCATCTTAATCTTTTCAGCTCTCTCCCCCCACTATATGCACCTCTTTGCTATTTCCATTTGGACTTTATTCATGATTCTTTTATTGTTGTTTAGTCTGGTGTATTTTGCAACTCTATCCTTGGCTAAGATTATTCCGGGGTCACCACAGTTCTCTCAAAGTGGGAGCAGAGCACTGAAACGGGCCCGACGCATGGTGTATTTTAAGCCCTGTCAGGAGCTGGTATGTGCGGCCCCAGTACAGAGCCCCATATGTCTTTATACCCAAAATGTTAAGAAATGCACACGTTTGTTTCTGTGATTGTTTTTTTTCCCTCTCTCCTCTTAAAAATATCTCGGGCCTAAAGAGAAAAAAATAATCCCCCGGCCGAATGATTCCTGGCATGACCAGGGCAGTGGATCAGAGTAATGACATTTCCTGAAAATGTTCTATTGCACAAAAAAGAAGGCTAGTATATCTCACACATATGCTTTTGCTATTGTAGCCAACAAGGATGGGTAGAAAATTAGCAGAAACACATTAAAAATGCTTTATAAATCTCCAGTCAGTTTGGGTAGGTTTGCTGCGTCCCTGCACTCACTGGAGACTTACATGCCTTATTTACAGTAAAGCTTACAGCACTGAGTATATTTAAGCTGTACAGCGCTCATCACTGCGTCACTAAATCTATGTACTGTGTTTCTGTTGACACTGTGTAGGGATTTTAGTAATTCCTGTGGCACCAGGCTGACGATGGTAAGTTATAGAAAGAGAACTGGGTAACTTGTACTAGGAGAGTGTGCTAGCTGGTGTGGTAATTGGTCCTCGGACTGGCTTTCATATCTTCAGGCTGTTAGCGTCTTTACAATTACGCCTATTTACGAGCCATTTATAGTTGTCACACGCTAGTAGCTAAAGAAAGTGGGAATCGGTTTTAATTCAATGTTTAATTTGTGTCTTCGCAGTCATCGTGACAATGCCTTATTTTAATATTTTTGTAGGCCAATGTGAAACAAATAAAATTTTATACATTTTGTAGTTATTAATTTTTGTAGTAGTTTAATGTAGCTATTAATAGTACAACAACATAATACAGATTTTTAAAAAATACTTTTTATATTTGACTTCAACATTTAGCTACAACAAACAAGTATAAATGAAATGTTATGCAATGTACCTAAAATAAGAAAATATATGTGCTTAATAACAAATTCTTTTGAAGTTTATATGAAATAAATCAGCCGCCTTAGACAAAACACATACTGTACATCACGCATGTTATTCCTTACAAAAGTAGCTTCATTAGTTTAACAATGTGAGGTGCTTTCAGTACAATACAAAAAAGGAGAAAAAGTGTAATATAATACAATTATACAGTTTTTATGGTGGTCCCTACATTTAGGATAAAAATGTAACGAATGACACATTAAGGGCCCTAGTCACAACGCCTGAGAAACAGGGGTTGCTTGCTTAAAGCCACTTCTTTCATGACCTCTCAACACTCTGTTATAAACCAGGAACCTTCTGATCAAAATTCCAGTTTTCTAACCCTTTATAACTGCCACTAAGACCACTGAAAACATTTGTTGGTTAAATTTAAATGATCTTCAATCAAATTAAAGTCAGTGTAAGAAACGATTCTTTTGTATTTCATTTGCATTACTGTCTCAACTTTTATCAGATTTGAGGTTATATTATTACTATTTTTTAGTACTATACTGATTTATTCTACTCATTCATTAAGAGCACATACTTTTTTACTTGCTTAAAAGGCCACTGGTTTCTGTGAAATGCTGTAAATGTAAATAAGGACGGAAAGAAATTATATTTCATAATTATTTCACTTATACAGTCTGAATATTGCTGAACATGAACTTAACAGAAAAAAAGCTGCGAAGAAATAGCATAAGGAGAAATGGATCTACCAGACCAATGATTATGACCTGTTCCTGTACTATGTCATAGTCATTTTACAAAAAACTGGAAAAAAACACCTTCATTTAAATGCCCATCATTTTCATGAGGTGGTGAGAGCCTCATGACAAATGAGCCAAGTATAACACTACACTCGGATATAAGAGAATGAACAAAGATCCAGGAGACTTAACCAAGCAGTACGATAATGTGACTGAAAAGCCTAATACGAAGTATAGTAAACAAACACAAGAAATACACAAATTTAAACAATGGTGCAAACTGAGACTCAGGAATAAAAAACAGACCAGTTACTGTATGAACACACACACATTATGTCCTCGCCAGACAGCATCCAAAGTACAAGATAAGTCCTCCGAGAGACAAAATAAGGTGAAGCTATTATTTAGAACTATTATTTAGATTTAGACAGTTATGCAATTTTGCTGCATTGATATCTGTAATAATGCTGATTTGAATATAGCAAAGTCGCATCCAGCACTGTAGCATCGTAACATTGTCATATCTAATTACAGATTGTACCAGTATTGGGTTAACAGCTACTTTCTGTGTCAGTGAGTCTTGAAGGAAACAGATCTTTAGATTTTGGGCCTATTATACTATTTCATATTTTTAGACTCCTGGAAAAACAGTTGCCTCACAGATTCAACTGACAAATCACTCAACCCTGAGAATTGTTACAAAGGCTCCCTCGTTTTTAATGATAGCTTTATAAAAGCCCTCAGAAATAGATACTGTAGTTACTAAAATGATTATTGGTGTATGTGCATATGTGTATATATGTTTAAATATAATGGATTACTGTGCTTCTGTGTGTATTATACTACACTTCAACCATCAAATTCAACTTTGGGTAACCACACATTTTCGGAACACAGCATACTTCTAAAAGCACAAGTGCAGCAAAATACTGTGCTTAATAAGAGTCCTTCAAATGAGTCAAACCTTTCTCATCTTACACTGAGCAATCCCACATCTGCTTAGTGTAATCCTGCTAAAAGATCAAGTACTAAATAAGTCAAGACTTTACTGGCACATTGTTAGAAAGGGGAACGAAAGGGAAGATCTCCACAAGTCCAATGAAATGATTTATTTTTGTTAATCAATTATTTCAATACGACAGGTAAACACCCTCATTCGTAACGCCAAAGAATAATTTCACAAGGAATTTACTAGAACTAGTTTTGCACGCTAACAATGTAATAAAATGTTTTCCTGTTGAAATAAAAAAAGTATATTTTACTACCTTGCTAATATTCTGACTAAACTGGGAATAAGTCCAAACTTTATCCTTCTTTACCCTGAATTTACTTTTAGACAGTCTGCAAAGAGAAAAAAACTAAACACATGCATAGCAGTTACTTTTTTGCATTTGGCACTGGTCACACTGGGTTTTTTTGTACATTGAGTATACAATAGCATATAGCAATAGCAATAGCTTACCCTGCGGAAATTCTTGACTTTTGCCACAGTTTACCATAAAAATGGAAATAAAGTTTCCTGTTTCAGCCATCTTTACACATTATAATAACCAATTTCCAAATGTCATGCTTACAAATGTTTCCATCAATTTAACATAATCAGTCTGGGAACGCCTCTAGTGATGCACAAAGGGGTGATGATTTGACTGACAAACCAACTTTGTTTTAGCTAAATTAGACCGCTAGTGGTATTTCATTTCCAGTGACAATTTCATTTAAAAGAATAAACTAATTTAATGAATCTATTCTATCCCAATATAATGTGAATTTTATTCTGTGCATCACACAAGTAAAAAGGTCACCTCATTTTTTTTTTTGCTGCTCCGTAGTTTGGAAATTAATCCAAACCTGAAAGAAATCACTGATAATGGTTCATCATCGTTTTCCAATGAAGTATTCAAGCGTATATCTAAAACAGCAGCACTCACCTGATATGAATGATCCTGGAGGCATCTGGCTATAGTTGGCTGTAGCCAGAGCCATAGCTGGTGGCGCTGGAGTGAATGGGGGGCCGTAATTCTGTGGAGTAGCATACGGTCCAGGAGGGATGGGCTAAAGAGAATTGAGATACAGTAATGATAAAATGTTGGGTATATAATACGAGAAGTGTGTTAAGAGAAAGTGGAGGTCTGTGTGTATTTACCGGTGGTGTGTGTGTCTCATTGCCTTTGTTCGCCAGCCTACTGAGGATACTTCTCTCAGACATCTGTAGACGCGCTGCGATGGGTGGAACTCTGGAGAGAGTAGCGGGAAGCCGCGTTACATCAGCCTTCATGTCACTGAGCAACTCCTCAAGCTGGTTTAGAACTGTAAGCAAAACATACAGGATCTATATACTTGTGAGATTAGCCCATCATTCATGGCCAGCAGATGGGCATAGAGTGCATGTCTCAAACTCAAGGCCCGCGGGCCAAATGTAGCCCGCCATGTCATTTGATGTGGCCCGCAAGAGCTTAATCCAGTGTTAATCCAGTAGTTAAAGCAAAAAAGAAAGGAATCCCATATTTTATAAAATGCAACCATGTTCACATTTAAAGTATAATCTTATCTTCTATAATAATAATAAAAAAAACGTCTTGTAACCACTGTGAAACTGAGGGTCGTTTAGTCAATTTTCACTGCATCAAAATGCAACGCTACGATAGCAAGGTAATAAAAGCCAAAACATCTCCCTGTACCCTACTAAATAACCCAGGCTCAATGACACACCAAAAACTAACAACCAAAGTGCATGGAGATACGGGAACCCCCAGGACCCTCAACATAATATTAATCAGACCCTCGTGTGTAAAGGCACAAACAAAAAACATACTTTGTATGCATTGTATTCTGATAGCTGAACTTACATATTTATGGTTTTATTGCAATATTAGGATTTGTTGTTCATGTGTTGTACTCATAATTATACTTCTATGCAAGAGAATCAAATAAAAACACTAATTGAACGCCGGTATAAATATTTCTGCTCCTGATTATCTGAGCAATAAGCAGCAATAGTAAATTGAATGATACAAAACAAACTGGCCTTCTAAACTGTCAGAGAAAAACAAACTCTGAGAAAATATTTGTAGTGGAAAATGCCCTCTGTGGATGTGAGTGTTCCCATATCTGAGAGCTATTGTGAAATATGGACTGAATCCAGTAGCATTTTTTGGTTTTCATGCTAAACAAGTGGTTTACAGCACAGAGATTTACCAACACAGACTGCTGAAAGTGCCACGCTTACTTTCAGTCGGAATATGTTTAGTGTACGTGCCGAAGCATGCTTGTTGGAAACCCTTCAGATATAAAAGTCTACATATGTTAAACACATATGAATGCTTTTCTTACCCTTGTGTAGAACAGCATTAGCAGGTTTATTGCCTGCGAGTGACTCTTTGCTGAGGTGCTGGTGTGATTCTGCTAGGCATTCCACCTCTGCAAAGCGTGCATTCAGGGCCATAGCCGGGTGCGTAGGGTCCTGCGTCATGTTAAGATAGGCTGCCCTTCGCAACTGTTCCTCAATTACCAATGCCTGCTCCAACAACTACAAGAACATAGAAATAATCAAGCTTACATGATCAAAGTAGAAATAAGGTGAAGAAAGCCAAAACAAAAAACTTAACAATCATATACATTCTTATGATACAATCATATATTCTTTGGAATCTTTACAATTTCATCATTATTTTGTCTAAGCCATAATTAAGTATATATTATGGTGGAAGAATAAATGTAATTACCATTGTTCGAACTGACAACCATATAAAAATATACAATTTCAAAATCTCACCACAAGAAAGTCCTGGGTTCAATCCCCAGACAGGGTGTTCCGAATGTGGTGTTTGCATGTTTTCCTCGAGTCTATGTAAGTGTTCTGCTAGAACGGCACTTTTCCCCCACAGTCCAAAAACATGCCACTTCCATCCTCGAAGGAGACTTATGCTGCAATTATACTACGACAGCATTTGACTCAGTCAGACCCAAATCAGCCTTCTAAACTCTAATAATACAAATTCTTCATCATGGATCAGAGCTTTGAACTCCGACCAAGACCAACTTACCCAAACTTTTAAGCTTTTCGACTGATTCAGAACCGAATTATGTCCAGTGTTGGGAAAAAAGATTCTTGTTTTCTTTCTGCTTTACCCTTGAAAACCAGATTGAGTCAGAAACATATTAATGTCTGTTGCAGAGGACCATGGGTCTGAAAAGTAGTGCTATAAAAATGTTTTCTTTTTTCTATCAATATAAATAAGGTACCCATGGAGATACATATGCTAAAAACTGATCACTAACTTAAAAAACCCCCAATAAACTTAATTTCTGTAAAAACCATCCATCTCAAATGTGTTTATGCCCTGTAGCATGATGATAATATTAAGGTTTATATTTTTTATCACTGAAAGCTGCAGTTTAATGGAATTGGTGAGTTAGCGCCAATGATGTGGAAGTGTAGTAGGAATGTGTAACATGCAGATGAAAAATTTTAAAACATAAAGTGTGCTGCATCTCCTGTCACAACAGAATGTTCTGATGAAAAGTCCAAGCTTATAAGACAGTGGATGAGAAGATGAGAACATTTCCATTTTGACAGGGGTCCCGTATTTATCAACTTCTTCTAAATGCATCATGATTTCAAACCAAAACAAAACAAGCCAGATCTTCTTTCAGAAAATATCTGTGTGATGTAAGTGCACAAAGACATGTGAAGTGGTCAGCAGCGTTTCCACCTAAACCTACCCGACCATCCTGTTTTAAATTCTATATAATGACACACACAACCAGCACACTTATACTATTGATTATAATGTTTAGTTCCCTCGCAATTTACGTACTACAGCTTTAGCTGACATTAATGGATGCTCTGGTCTACAAAACCTACAATAGATACTCAATGGTTTGGACACATGTGCAGAATGAATGTAAAACAAACTGCACGAAAAAAAATGGTCCAAACAAATGTACATAAACCCAGCCAACCTTCTGGTCCTTATGACCATTAATGCTTGGAGAAACAACACAGTGCGGGCTCAAACTTTATAACACCCAAAGCAGTGTACCTGAAATGGGACTGCCCCCACCCAAACACTAACTCCGAACCTCCCAAAGGGAATTCATGTTCTATAAATTAGAAAAAACAAACAAGATTCATTTAAACAACAAACCAATGCTTTACAGCCAATTAGAAAGTCACACAATTCGAAAAAACATTTGAACCGCCGCTTGAAGTACATCAATAAGTCAAACTGTTTATCAATGAAAATGGTTTATAACTGTATGTTCTGGTTAGAAGCAAAGATCAAGTAGAGCAATAAGTTTTAGATTTAAAATAGGAAGTGTCACCAAAATACTGTTAACGTCAGCTTAGAACAAGTTAAACATCGCAACATGAGTGAAGTTCAACAAAATGTTTATTTTAGTAAAGCCAAGTCATAAATTTAACCAAGTAAAAACTCAGTTTCTCTGGGTGCTTTTCTCACACAATCCAAACACAAACAGTGTGTTTCAAGTTTGTTTGTTTGTTAATAAGGATTTTCATATCATGTTTTATACTTTGGTTACATTTATGACAAAAACATGGCAGTCCTTCATAGGTTTTATCACTACACAAGTTTGAACACAGTCATGAACACCTAGCGCATACGGAGTTAACCGATGCAGACACAGGGATAACATGCAAACCTGGACCGTCCCATCTGGAATGGAACCCAGGATCTTCTTGCTGTGAGGCAACACTGCTACTAGCTTAGCCACTGTGCTTCCCAAGTATGTTCTGATGAAACATTGACCACAGTGTCAGAGTAACACACAGAAAAGGATTGTAGCTAAATATATGCAGTGTGAACAGTGCATTCCTCTGTTACGTTCTCTTCACTGGCTTCCTGCAGCTCCACAAATCCAGTTTAAAACTTTGATGCTGGCCTACAAAGCCAAAGTTGGAACAGTGCCAATGTACTTTCAGAGTCTAATCAAACCCTGCACAGTGCCACACAACCTTAGAGTCTCTAGCCTCGCTTCGCTTCACCCCCCGCCCAGGACTCAAGGAAGACAAGCATCACGACTTTTCTCTGTACTCACTTCCAAGGGGTGGAACGAGTTTCCATTATCTGTCAGAACTTCTGAATCTCATTCTGTCTTTAAAAAGAGACCTCTTTACTAAGCACTTAAACTAACCCACTAGCCTTTTTGTTCTTCTTAAAACACACACACACACACACACACACACACACACACACACACTTCAGCTATAGCGCGGTGATGTATAAAAACACTTCTGTAAGTCGCTCTGGATAACAGCATGCCATGTATGTGTGCTCACTGCTGCCCTCTGGTGTGTGTTCACTAAACTGTTTAAGTGTGTTTCACTACACAGATTGGGTTAAATGCAGTGAGTGAAATAAGTGAGTAAAACCCACAATTGTGAAAAACAAAATTCTGAATTATAAAAAAACACACGCACACAAAATGATCAAAGAACATCGTCACACTAGCGCTATTTTATTTCAAACAAGATACCAGACAGGAAAAGAGAGAGGACAGAAAGAATGAGGATGTGGAGAAAAGGATATGAAACATCTAACGGAGAAAAACACCAGAGAAAGAAAACGGGAGGTGGTGTTGCCTAACAATTCAAGTCAGCAGAAAGAATCATCACCCTTCTAGATGAGGAAGGAGGAAATAGTCAGAAATATTTATGTTCTGTCCAGGATCAGTGGAGCACATGAGTATAAAATCAGAACAAATAAAATTTGTGGGTATGAATAAATTGAAACAGTTGTCCATCTGGCAAAGCTGTTTACAAACAAAAATAAGAGAATAATATACAGTGATAAGCTGAAAGTCAACATCAAATTGGTTCTGGAAGTCACAATGTCTTTAAAATACTTGGGGTACATTTTACAATAAGATATATGGGAAATCTCATAGTTCACCTTGAAACTACATTTATTTCACACATACACGACAAAAACAACACAAAAATAATATTAAAAAACAGAAAACAAAGAAGAAAAAAATACAATAACACCTGCACTTCTAATCATTTATATAATTTACACATAATGTGGCAATATAAATAAATTGTGCGCACTGTGGTTTTAGGTGTTTATGGTGCGAGAAACTTCATGTGGAGAAAACTTATGAACAGTAACAATCAGTAACAAAGTTTAAGGTTCCCAGGTCATTCTTTTAGTACAATAAATCACATAAAGATATGTGATATGAGTGCTAAACATTTTCGACACCTTAAAGCTTATTTTCAGTGTAATTTTAAAACTTGAGCTATAACACACGTTTTAAAGAGAAACTCCCTGATAAAGGGGGAGATTTCTGGCATTTATAGTAAATAAATATTTAATAAACATTTTAAATTGGAGATATGGCTCTTTCATTCTTACTGGTCAGATGACGCAAAAATGCAAGACATCTTGCATACTATTTTTTTAAAAGCAAACCCAGGATATGAAGAAAAATAGGCGACTGACTGTTGAGGTCATTTCATTTGGTCACATTCTGACTGCACTATTACTGACCTAAATGAGATTCACTTTTCTGCAACATAAAAGCACATGAAAACATTTAACATTGGTATGATGTAACTTACATTGATGCTTTTTTCAGAAAAGATTTTATTAATCTGGTAAAGATAAACAATAGAGAAAGAACACACTTTCCTGAGTACTAAAGGAGGAATGCTGTGATAGGCCTGCATTGTGGTTTGATTGAGAAACTAGGCAGCAAAAGAACAAGACCAGAATAAAACCCTAAAAGAAAGCAAGGTGTAAACAGGCTTCATTGATCAGAATGTTGAAGCCACCGTTTTTATAATTAATATTATTTGCTAGGCCCCTCTCAAAGTTTATACCTGCAATTTTAAGGTTGCCCAGCAGGGGCTGGTCTTTTTGTCCATGATTCTGGACAAAAATACTACACAAACTATAGATCAGGGGTCACCAACGTACTATAGATCGATTGCTGTGACACACCAAGCGCTAATGTACTGAGTACACCATGGAGTCCTAAGACTTGCTCCCAATGCTTCACTGGGTGGGTTGGAGCGTGTCCCAAAATTTCAATTGCACAAGCCCCACCACTCAGTAACAGGGCAGACAAAGATACCTCATCCACCTATAATGCAATTCAGTCTCAAATTAACCGGCCTGCATGTTTTGGGCTGTTGGATGACACCAAAGCTTGGAGCTCTTTAAGGAAATTTAAACGGACATGGGGAAAACATGTACACTGCACACTAAAACATAGTGGACCAGCTCATCTGGAGATTGCACTCAGAACCTTCTTGCGACATGAGACATGTCTAGGAGACACCAAAGATCTGCTAAAAATAGGGTGCATCCTAAACTGCTTACATAAGAGTAATGTGAGTTAGTGTGTACTTACATCTTAGTGCACACTGAAAGGGAAAGTTCCCCCAAATTCAGGGGAAGTAACAAACTGATTTGATTGTGGTTCTATAGCATGCAAAAATATACATCAGCTTTTGTTAATACAAAGTATTTTTCCGTTTGTAGTTTACCCTTCATTAATAATTAGCGCTACTTACACGAAGCAGTTGCCCCAATTCTTGATTTGGCAAAAGATGCTATTAACAGGACAAAAGTCCTGTTAGTGATATAGGTTTTTTAGGAACGCTTACAAAACGCCACAACACACCACAGGGACTCACCAGGGCAGGTAGTTTTAACACAGAGCTTTATTTTATGCTGGTGAGCACGCAGAAAGGTACAACCACGGGGAAGTCACGAGGAATTCGCCAACCGTCCAAGTAGACCACGAATGACACAGGGCGTAACCGCAGAGAATCACAAAGAACAAAAAGAGCACAAAAACAAAAAGAATCCAGCCTCGATCGGAGGGAAGAGTCCCTATATATAGTGTGGGCGATTATTAACAGATCAGGAACAGGTGAGCAAGATCAAGGCTCCAGGTCCTTACACAGGGGGGCGTGACTGGGGGGGGGGCAGTACCAATCAGGAGTGAGGAACCCAGTTCCTCACAAGTCCCGCCCTATTTATTACATAGGTATAATGTATCAGATGTTTGCGCATCGTGTCCATTTAATGGTGTTCTTGGGCACACTAAAACACGGTGCTCAAGGTGTGCAAGTCCATGATTTAGGACGCAGCTACTTTCTACTTCTGAAATCTGCATTATTCTGAAATCTAACCCAGATTATTTTTTTTAAAAACCATTAACGAGAAAACTTTCCTTAAACTGGATAAATAGCTGCTAAATATCTCAGTGTAAAACGCTGCTTTAAGATAATTAGCAAGATAATAATGGGTGTAACTAATCATGTTGATATTATAAATATGTTTTTATTAACAGTTTTGTAGCAACACTGCACATGGACTTCAGTATGTCATATTCTGTTCCACACCCTGTTACTTCTCCTTGCTACAATTTGACCTTTTGCTACTGTCCACTCCTGTTTACTGTTTTCTTAGAACACAGTGTCCGTATAAGTATCACTCTGATTCATTACTCCCTGTTTTGGCTATTACATTATTCAGACCACGCTTTTAGTAGTTCCTAATTTGTGTTTTCTGGTAATTAATCTGAATAAACATGGAGTGTTTCATATAATTGGGTATTATTCTTCTCAGTATTTACATGTAGAACATATCATAGCCTAGGTTAGACTCAGTTTATCCATTTGTTTAGCATTTAGTAGGTAGTGTAGCTTAGATTAGAAGAGAGTAGGTCTGTGCACAACCAAGGATTTTGTTGGTCGACCAGTGGTCGTCATTTACTCCAACAAATCGACTAATAGTCGACTAAAAATACCATTT
>JAOTRQ010059967.1:0-13727 GCA_028565875.1 Hoplisoma paleatum
ATTGCCGAAATACTCTGGGATCGGTAACGATCCACAGAGTGACCCAGGGTCGATTTCGACTAAAGGGTAAAAATCAAATCAATCACATTTATACAGTCTTGATTTCCTAAGTACAGAACCCCAGTGCAAAATATGGTACTTTAATGTTGGTCTTGGTTTTCAATTGAACTGTCACTGAAGATCAATATTAACATAAAATTATTACTTTTTAAATTATAGTTAGTTATACTTAATGTTATATGTTAAAATGGTTTTAAAATGGTGTGTAGACATGTTTATCCACTGTACAAACACACAGCTAAAGAAGAATTCTTTAAAAAAAGTCTTTCCAGTAAGAATATAGGATGTTAAAGGTGATTAGGGAGCTGGAGTGAGAGCAAATCTACCTCTTAGTCTGCTCATATCTTGTGTCCTGCCTGGTCTGGACATCAGATTAGAGTGAGTGATGCCTAGCAAATAAAAAGACAAAGCATTGTACATTTGCAGAGAAGAATATTTACAGTAGTAATGATTTCAATGAGATCTTTGAATTTGTTTGGTGCAATGTCACATGTCATAAGCCAATCTTGTACTTGACTACAATATGTGTTGACTACACATATTTCTACTTATATAGTATAATAATATTGTGTCTAACCCAGGGGGAGCATTGGGGGTGGCAAACTGTCCATAGGCTGCAGATGACAATTCAAGAAGGTTCTAGAACATGAGGCTGCAATTCACTCTGCAATGTTTACAGAACAGCTTTATATTATGTTTTGGGGATTTTTTTAGTGAGACATGGTAGGTCAGTATGTTGTGGGTTCAATTTCCAGTTGAAGTGGGTGTGGTCTTGTCTTTGTACAGTGAAATGTGTAAAACATGACATTGAAATCTTGATAAAATAATTATAATCATAATTATATAATGATATACGACAATGAAAAGGCCAGATTTATTTTATAAGGGGGAAGATATGTTACTACCGCTACGGCTGTTAGTCACATGAGCAGGTAAAGCAGTGGTTGCTTAGTGCATTAGACTGACACACCACCTGAGATTCGCTGGCTATCTCTAATCCTACTAATTCTCTGCTCTACATACAGGCCTCTGTTCATGACCGCAGGGTAAAATTTGATGGCAGACAGGACTATAACTGTAAATAATAAACATAGTTGAGTAAATTGCCAGCTGTAATAATAGGTGTTTGTCATCACATATACCCCCTTATTGCAGTCCAGACATAATTCAGTGGCTCTAAACCTTTAACTTGTTGAATGCTTTTTTTATTCGAGGCTCCATGCTTGCAGTCTGAATGGTGTTTCCCCCTAGGCTCATTTAAAACAAGACTGCTAGAGTGTTTAACATGGACCTTCAGATACACTCTCCGTTACAAATACCTGAACGCTGCCTAAGATTCATTTAAAGATTGTGTAAACTATCAGTTGATATTGTTAGGTGATATATAGGTAATATAATTGTATCAAACTGCATGTCTATCAAAGGAAGTATTTGTCTGGTAGTTCACTATTTCTGGTGTTAATGTGACAACACTCACAGAGAAAACAGGGTTAAGAGTGTTGCTCAAGGACCAAACAGTTGTTGAATATTACAGGCTGGATTAGAATCATCAAGTCTGCAATTGATAACCCAGGTTATTTTAATAATAAAGACTTAATAATTTAGCCCCGTCTGAGAAATTCAAGCCATAAACCTCTCAGCTCTTAGTCATGTGTTTGAAACGCAATACACCTGTAAATGAGGTAAGATTAGTAATTGAACCCATCTTTGTGTGACTAATGCTACCAGTCAGGCATGAGTTTCATTCTGTAGTATTCACAAAGATACGTGAGTCATGATTACTGGTAAACTGACTGAATCATGCTAAAATGATTGTCAATGGTCAAATTGTTATGTCCATGTATGATAACTTTTGTAATGTTTTGCCAAGTTTTATGAAGTCTGGGAGACCTAAGCTTTTAATTCATACAGGGCAGCCTGGTCATTTTGAGCTTAGTTTAAAAACCCCTTTGAAGTACTTATGCAGACATAAAGAAACTTCAAACTAAGCCATCTTCCTGACCATCATTATCTAAACAAACCAGAGTAGCTCAGTTTAGGGTATAAAATGTATTATGTTGATCAGAACTGACAGCTTGAAATTTTTTTTAAATACTTTAAAATGATGTAAAATGATGACCAATCAAACCAAACCTATATTCTCTTTAAGTTATGAATAGACTGGCATTAACATTACATTACATTCATCTACCGATATCACAAAGATGTGCATTCAGGTTGCTTACAATAGTTTCCTTCACATCAACACTGGAGATAAATGGCAGATCTGTATCCTGTAGGTTAGTCCCAACATAACGAACTAATTAGGTTCTGACAACATTTCCTGCAAAACATATTTCAGCTTGTTTTGGGGTAGGTAGTTAAATGTAATTGCCTTTTCAATGATGGTTTCAAATGTAGCAGCCTAATGAAAAAATGTCTAATGTAAAAAGACAAAGCTTCTTTCTTTCTACACGTGCTACATATGTACTACATAAGCAAACCCTGGTAGATACATTTAATTTAAGAGGTGATTGAAATAGATTTTCTAAATTGAAAGTTATGGTCTACATACTTTGTTCAATGTATGGAATTTAAACATCATGTTCAATACTTTGGTTACATTCATGACATTCATCAGTACAAAGTTTTGGTCAAACACAGAATTGGACAATTTTGTATCTCCAAATTCACTTCTCTTACTTGTGGGCCATTTGACAGTGGGAGCCGACATAGACATGGGTGGAGAACATACAAACAAAACAAAAAGGACCACTTCAGCTGGGAATCAAAACCATGACAATTTTTGAGCAATCTTCTTCCAAACAAGCAAATGAAAACACTGAGGAGAAAGGTCACTATATATTATTTTCCATTATTACGTCTTTTTTTTTAAACTTTTTTACACAATACTACACAACACATGATTCCTCAGTTATCAACCTAATTTCAACACAGTCTTGAACTATTTTGTATCTCCAGTTCATTTTATTTGCATATTTTAAACTGTGTGAGGAAAGTTTGTTGTAGAGCATTGAGAAAAAAATAATGAAACAACATCAAAAGTATCTCACTTTCTAACTACATCAATACAACAATGCACACGGCAAATTAGTTTATTAGTTGAACAACTCTAGTACCTAGCTACTTTGAATTGAACACTAGCCAGAGATCAAAACGACTAGTTACCTGTTCCTGGTTGAACCCTGCTATCACTCAGTGGTACACCTGGTGGAACCTGCTGTGGACACGGTTTGCTCCTTAGCCTCAGCACCTCCTGTTGGAGTTCCTCAACCATCTGCTGGAGCGCCTCCATCTGTTCTGTAGATCTTTCTTTCTCTTGCTGCAACCTGTCCCTCTCTCTTACTGCCTGGTTGTAGGCTTCCTGAAGTCCCGCCTGGGCCTCAGTTCCCAAAGTCTCACCTCCGGCCAGACGAGCTACAAGTGCTTCCACAAGCCCCAGCCTGGATTTGAGGGCTTCCATCTCGGGACTGATGCCTGAAGAGGGGCAGCTAGCCTCAGTAGGGCTTTCCACAGTAAAGGTATACTGGCAGCGCTTATTTTGGTCATTCCACCTCCTTAGGTTGGCGGTGCCCTGAGCTTGTGTGCCCACAAGCAGACTGCAGATTACAACAACGTCCAGGAACAACATCTTTGAGATACACAGAACTTTTCTCTCTTTTGTTTGTCTTTGTAACAACAGGATGCTGTACTGATACTTTTAACACTTCTTTTTACTTGTCTCTTTGATGTTCTGCTTCTCTTTGGCTTCCAAGAATAGAGACCAATGGATTATTACCTGTTTGCAGTCTTATCTTAGTCTTTAGGCATCAGATCTGTCTAGTCCAAGTTTATTATTGAGTGATTTCTGTTATCCAGGATCAGTTTGTATTTTCAGCTATGGAGTTCTCTGAGCCCGGGGATACCAGGCAGAGGTTATTTATACAGTCTAAAAGGGGGAGAGAAGGTGGGGGATATAGGAGGGAACGGACAAGGGAGGGATTTTAAGCCAGAAAGACTCCATCGTTTTTTTTTTCTTCAAGTGTTTTTCAGATGTGAATGAGAGGTATGTGGTTTTTGTTTACAATTTTGCACCAGGTGGTTTTACTAGCACTTGCACAGATTTTGTAAATTTTACTATGTAATAGATTGGAATGAACTAATATTACATACACTTCTAATTAAAATCATTAAACACCAAGTGCTAGTTTGGATTAAAGAGTACAATTCAAAACTATCAGCTTTTGCAATCGGTCAATCAAAACAGAGTATGCCTTACAAATCTTAGCCTGTTCTTCACGTTTAATAATGTTCGATTCGCTAATATTTTTCGAATCACCTTTGTGAGTGGAAAGCAGTGGAAAACTTTATCCTCCCAAATAAAGGCATGCCATCTTTCCCGATAATGAATTGAATCTATTTTTTCATCATTTAGTCACCACCAGACTTCAGTGTATACAGTCTTCCCTTCCTCGTTTGCTTAAATGGCATTCCTCTAGACATACAGTTAATTCTGCATAAATCATATTCAGATTCACATAACAGAGTCTCAAAACATTATATTATACCAGCATATAAACAAAGATCAAAGTTTGTGCATTGAGATATTCAGTGTTTATTAGACATTTTACTATATACACTGAAATTATTATACTTGCGGATGGTCCTTTGAAAGCTTTTTTTGCTTTTTGACTACCTGTCTCTTGAGGAATTTGTTGGCATCTTATCCTTACTGTACATCCAGGTTGCCTAGCCAATATTACTTTCAACACGCTAATTTAGTTTCTAAGTGTATCCGTCATTCAGTGCGTTCTTTTCTATCATTTTGTTTGTGAAGTTTGGTTGTGTGAGTGAGTCGAGCAATTTGTCTGAATATAAATAGAAATCAGGCTTACACAGTCAAAATGTTTTAGGGCACTCAAGAAGTGTAGCAAGGCCAGTCTTGAAATTCTGAACTCCCAGGTTCAAGTCTTGGATTAGCTCCCAGTTGTCTGGGCAGCATTTAGAACAATTGGCCAATAATAATGTTTGACAGGTTTGTGACTGAACAATACAGTTTATTGTTATGCTTTACAATAGAATCGGGTCTAGAATGGAATGAGAATAAAGTCTGGTTTTGAAATATTTTAATGTTCTCTAATTTTCTCACTTAGAATAATAATCAATTATGTTTTCATTTCATTATAATTGTGTGTAAAACTTGCAATAGTATACCTAACTTGAATATATTTGAATAGTCCCAATTTGCTTCAGTTTTGTACACAATTACAGACAATTACTTTAGACGTAAGTGCACTATCAGGTTAAATATTAATCTACCTTAGACTACTTTTTGGACTAGAGCTTAGTTTAACATTTTTTGAAATGTATTGCAATCTTGTTTGCAAGTTCAATTGTTGTGTCTTTAATACTTTTTTTCACTTTATCTGACTGTACCCTCCATTCTGTTTTGTTGTAAAATATTTGCCTTTAGGCGCGAGTATGATGAAGTAGTTCTATTCACAGTATTTTACTTTCTTGTACTTTTCTTGAGCTAATACTAAAATGGTTAAAATATGTACTTAATTGAAACTTGTTTCTATTTTTTGATTCCTATTTATAAGTTTATAAGAACTTATAAGAACCAACTAATCACTTTTGGTGGTTATAGACAAATTGTGCATGGCTGCTGAATTTGAGTTACTGTGAATGTGTTAAGATTTAAAGAGAGTCAAATCAGGATTGTGAGTATGGAGTTCTCTGTAGCGTTTTCTAATTTTGGTGCTGTGTGGTTTTTGTGGCCCTATCAGTTTGCTGCTGATGCTCCGTCACGGGGGGATCCTTAGGGTAGGACATTTTAGACACACACTGTTAGGTACTTGGGTTACCCCCTACCACATGAGAAGTGCAGATGTACAGAATGTCACAACAGTGTGGCAGTCGGAGACTAAATTGGCCACAACAGGCTAATTACGAATAGTATATAAATAGCAATATAGAGAGCACTGCAAAATTAGCATTTTGTCCTGGTATTACTTTTGTGAGTTGTTATTTAGATGTCTTTCTTTCGTTTAAAGTAAGAACATATACTAGATCCATTGCTAATATAGATCAGTCCAAATATCACGGTGTGCAGGTAGCACAGCTAATAAAGTTGGTTCTGTTCTACACAGCAAAATAGGCTCATATTTTTTTTGGCGCCACATAAACATTTATTTTATTACTAAATGATGGTGTTTACCATCACCAGGGTAAATTTTCATGATGTACCTAATATTCCTGGAAGGAAATATAACTCCTACCACCCTGATCAGACGAGGACAGTCAGATGTTTCTTTATGATTATATTTTTTGTTTTTACAATTGAAAGAACACCCACACAAGACAGGTGAAATAGATTCCATTTTCAGGCAGCTGTCAGTAATATTAGATATTTTCCAGGTCTAGTGGAAATGGAAGTGTGTGTGTGTTCTCAATGAACAACACTGAAATTGTCTGGAATCATCATAAAACGAGATAAATAAAATGGAATGTGGGAGACAGACTGAGTGTTTTCTTAGCTTTTGGCATACTGAGATGATAGCTAATGTTTTCTCCTGATTAAACTCTAGGAGCATGATGAGGATGGTTAGGGTGCTGTGAATGATGTACCTTCAGCATGTCAATAAGGGTTTGCTTGGTTCACTGCTTGATTTGAAGTGAATAAGCATTCACACACTTGCACATGGAGAGCAATAAAATCTAAACTGACTTATGTAACTGCTGGGAAAAAAGATGCTTTATTGGCTCGGTGGCTTTACACTAGAGAAATCTACTAAAGATAATAAATGTTACTCTTTTTAGCCAGCTATTGAGACATCCGTTCCTGCTTCCAGAACGAGACACAGCACGCTTATATTCGTATAGAGGAAAAAAAAATGCTCAATCATACTTTACACTAACATCTAGGAAAATGTCTTGATTTTACTAATCAGTACCTTACAGACCAACTGTTGATATAAGTAAATCAGTTGTAGCACAAAACCTGCATTTAGTGTATGGCAGTTTTACATTATATACAGGGCAGGGAAGTGATGGTTTAGTGGTTAAGGTACTGGCTACAGTTGCAATGATGATGAGGGCACCTAAGCAAGACCCTTAATCGTGGTGTTTTGTTGTAAGTTGCTTTGGATAAAGGCCTCTGCTAAATGCTGACAATGTAAATATGACATTATATACACAAACAGCTCATTTTGTTCTTTGAACATGACAAAAAGTTTAAAATATTATGCAAATCCATGAATAAACAAGTGCACACACAAAGAGTATCTTCAATTCCTTCATTAATATTGAACTGTCTATGACTATTAAAGTTGTATCTCAGAGGTTAAGATGCTATGAGTTCTGATAAATATTGTTTGAAAGATCTACAATTTGCCACCGCTGGGCCCCTGAGCAGGACCTTTAACTCCTGGTTGTTGGCATATATTCAGTAACGATAAAATATCATGTTGGCTAATAACAATACAACAATAATATTATAGTAATAATACATCTTACACTTACCTGTATATCTGTAGAGTTAAACATAAACCCTTATAAAACTTATCTTCCACCTCTACATCCCAAGTATATTCCTTTACCTCAGAAAAATAATCCTCAGGCATGTGTGTAAGTAAATGTGATTGATGGCTGGCAATAAAGAAGTGACCTGTTCAGGGTCTAGTCTGCCTTGCAGCCAGTATTTGGTGGTATATGAAAACAAAGCATTATAGTTAAAATTTACCCAAAAGATGTTACATTTGAAGACATAATGGGGCAGTACAATTGGTCCACAAATACAGAAATGTACCATGAAACTGTGTTACTAAATGCAAACTAAATGTTTTGTTAATTTTGCAATCGTGGGGTATAAAATAGACAATACACTTCAGCATCGAACATTAATTTCAGCTGTGAAGTATGGTGAAAGAAGCATTAAGGTCAGGATAGTTTGGTCTCTTATTCCAGAACAAGGTGAATGTGTAACAGGTGAGGGTGTCAACCATCGACCAAAATATCTTCACCCGAAGATGACTTGTCAAGTTTAATTTACAAAATGTCCCAAATGGGTCATATTCATTTAACATTAGAGAAAAACATCACTCAGTGTACAGAACTCACTGATTGAGTATGAAATAAGCGTTTGTTAGTCACACTGGCATTTAGAACAGAGTAAAATGGGTCGAACTAGAAGAAAGGGCAAATGTAATAAAAGAAGACCTATTTAATGGGGAAAATCATGTACAGAGACTTGGCACAGTAAGACCGACTTCAGATCAAAGCAGCTTTAAGAGGGACAAGGGACTTAGCAAAGAAATCGTTTTACAAATGCCAGAAAAGAAAGGCAAGGTGAAGTATTTAAGGTGGCAGTGTGCATAATTTAGATAAAGCAGTTATGTGCCTGGTTTCAATTGTAAAATAGATTTGTGTTTTCAGAAAGACTGCTACAGTGGCAGTGCAAGCAAAACTGCAGCACTTGTGGGTTGTTTTCAGTGGTTAATGTCGAGGCAAAAGGAAGGGACAGTGGCAAATAGGTGACAGGGTTGTGGCTGTCCAAAGCTCGTTGATGAAGACTAGCTCATGTGATTTGACCAAACTGTCGAAGAAGTTTTCAGAACACACAGTAAATCCCAGTTACAGGGCTGTTTTTAGTCCAAACACAAAATTAGGAAAGTGATTTAAACCTGGTCTGTTATGTGTATATTTATTCTTTTTAATAGTGACTATGTGATTGAAGTTCTTAAAAGTAATTAACAGCTTTTGTGGTCTACAAAATATTGTAGTCCCCATTGTGGGATTAATAAAGAATATTATCTTACAACAGCAAGGTTTAAAATGACAAAGGGTATATTTTTTTATCTGATCAAATATATAATTTGACCATATTTTAACAAAAAAGGCTTCCAGCACATTTAGATTTAAAAACCAATTTATTTCAAAACACAAAAGTAGTTCACAGTCTGTCAATACAATTCCAGTAGATAATAAATATTTATGTATAAATTAAATACAAAAGAACATTAACTGAAACAATACAGGTTAATACAAATGTACAGATGTTGACAGAAGTCACCCAGACCGTCACTTAGCTATGCTATACAGACTTGAATACACATTAAACCAAACTGATTTGATAATATAAAAACAAGGGTTGCTCCTTTAGAAACACAAAGTCAGACACCCTTGTTTTGCATCCTGTGAAACAAGGTGGGGTGCAATCTGCGTGCCTCCATCAATGAGTTTAAAGTCATGGCTGAGGAGACTAGAAGGGGCAATCCTTGAGGAATAAAAAAGTCAATGAAGTATTTAAGTTTGCGTAGCTTTAGAGTAAAACGTTCATAAATCCAACATGTTCCTCAAAAGGTACCTTTTTGCAATACACTAGATAATAAAATGTTATTTAAAATTAAACTAATTTCCTAAAAATTGAACTCACAATTATCTCATTTAACTTTTATTTGAACACTATCATAATCTCCCTCCCAAATGTTGTATATTTTGAACAGAATATCAAAGTACATCCAGAGTGCAAAAGATTAAAATCACAAGAAGACAGAAACCTGTGAGAATATGTAGCTTAGTTTTGTGGGTAGGCAAGGGCACAACTGTTTCAATCTTTATTTGGTCATAATTTTAAAACACGTTAGGTGGATACTCATGCTAGTAATTTTTTTCTTGGTCAGATTTTAAAGAATTGGAAGGTCAATTACAAACCAAACATTTTAATCCAATATCAGTACCTTGAAACACAATCTCTGAATAAACAGGCAAAACGATTAAAACATTTCAGAATGCAGCATCCAACAAACTCATGATCAGCTGTGCAAATACTTTAGACGACAGTATATCAATAACTGAAGAGTTTCTGAATAAAGTGTCCAGCATGTGAGTAAACATGACTTTACTTTATGCTGTGACGATAAAATGCTGTGCCATCATCTCGACCACCAATGTTGTTGTCAGTGAATGATAGGTCCATAAAACCTTCACTCAGACACACATTCCAACACATTCATACATACGAACACACGCACACACACTGCTGCTTTCTTATGAAGATGATCCGCCTGGAGCTTTAAATGAATTATGGGGCCAGCAGTTTCACATTCTGAGGAATGGCACGAAGGGAAGGAGGGTAGAAGAACAGCAAAGGCACCCTACCTCCCGACTGAGAACTAGTGATACTTCAAAATCACTGGAACTATATTGAGAGAGAGATAAAAAGACATGAAAGATGTAGAAATAAGCTCAAATTTGCTCTTGCATTAAAAATAGAATGAAATCGCAGCCTTGAGAGGTCTTACTAGTTAGAGCACTATTAAATTAGAAATAGTTGTAATAGGCCTTTTATGCCTATTAAATAATATTTAAATTCAAACGCAAACTAAGCTAAAACAGTTAGTATATCAGATAACGTCTCACTCAGTTTACTGAAAACTTCATACAATATATCAATAATATATTTTTTAAATAACCTGCCATTCTATTTATGTAACAGTGATGTAAAAACACATCTTTGTGTGTTGTTTGTAAATCAAAATCGGTTTGTATGTTAAATTGTAAATCAAAATGTACAGGATTCGAAGATCTAGATGCTTTTAGAAAGATGAAAGAAAATGCTTCCTTTTGTTTTAAGGCATAGAATTAGTTCTAGCCCGAGTTTTAGATATTAAAAGTTAATTACCCTAAAATGGTCTTAGAACACTCCAGATATTGTTTATTTGTTCGGACTTTATGTCGTTATTACTTGTAAACACAACAGTATACATTCATGACAGGAGATTTAACATTAAACTTATGACAAATGGATTAATTATAACCTTTAACTAACCATCCTAACAGTCAATTTTGGGTGTCCAGACTTATCGGTGAAAGTTACAAAAGCCAACATCCATAGTAATAATGGAGCGACCTTTCTATGACTTTCTATGGTCTGTATTATTACGATCAGGAGACTTATTAAGAAATAAAGAGCATCACTGAAGAACAGGCACAGACTTACTGATTATTATGAGTAGCAGTATGACCACCACTAATGCAACAATCATCTTCATCTGAGGAAAAAAAGGGATTCATATTGATGTACGACTAGATGTTCATTTAAAATCCACATCCTAAAACATGCTGTTATGAGGTGGTCTTGTTCGGCCAGTCAGGGTCTTTGAGTATGTACTGTTTTTTGGTCATGCAGTGTACTATAAGACACTTAAACTTTGTAGTCTGGTGTGGTATTTGTGTGCTTCTTCTAACAGGCTAATTAACAACAGACCTATCCACAATGGATGCCATTCTCAGGTTGTTCTGGGACTGTGAGACTCACCTTCATGTCTTTCCACCACATCCTCCTGTGTAGCTGTTTGGCACGACTGCTGAACGCGGATGCATTATCTGACAGACTCTCTGGTAATTACATAAAAGAAAATAGAATTTAATTTACGTTCATATGTAAAAGTTCATAATGAGAAAACATTTTTATGAAACATAACTTCTAAACATTTTATTTTATGAAAAGGTAATTCAGTTTGTACATTTTACATAATTGTCCAAAGTTTTTAGGTAACAAACTTCAAACGTCTCTGACAGAAAATAGAATTTATGGTGCTATCATAAGACTACAGCTGCAGACCATCACACAACCACTACAATTTTTGACTTAATATGGTCGTATTATTAAGGAAATGTGGTATTAGCTTTACATCACATGTAATAAATCGAATGTTTACTTAAAATAAGCAGCTTTGACTCACAAATGTTATCACAAAAGATTCTTAAGCGGTCATGTAGATGTTTTTGGCATAAGTGAGACATGATAAGTTAAGACAAGTTTATTTGAATAGCACAATTTTTTACACCATAGCTAAATTAAAGAACATGACATTATGACAATTTCTAAAAAAAAAAAAAAAAAAAAAAAAAGTACCTAAATATTATTATATTATTAAATATAAACAGTTCTGATATCTTCTGGCCGTTTGTTCCATGTCTGTGCAGCATAACAACTAAATGCTACTTTTGGTTTAGTCTGGACTCTGGGCACGACTAGCGGACCTGAAAAGATCTGCTGGGATTACATTCTCTAAAAATTTCTGGGTCTGGGCCAAAACCATTTAGTGATTTATAGACTAGCAGCAGCACTTTAAACTCTATTCTGAAACTAAACAGAAGCCAGTGTAGAGATTTTAGAACTGGACTGATGTGCTTTGTTCCGTCGGTCGAGGTTAAAACTCCAGCAGCAGCTGAATGAAGTGTTTAAAGCTTTTTTGGAATGACCAGTTAAAAGACCATTAAATAATCTACTGTACTGTAAAGAAATGCATGGATGTACCTGATGTTTTGCAACAGTAAACCCTTGGTTTTACAGAAATTGTTAAGATGATAGAAGGCTGGTTTGGTGATGGTTTTGATATTGCTAATAAAAGTGTCAAGCCTTTGAGTTAGCCAGTTTTTAAAGTTGAAAGGGTATTTATTAATTCAGAAAATAACTAATTAAATAGATATATATATTTTAATGTATAAGATATCATTCAAGATAATACAGTATCTTATGTATTAATCCTAAAAGAGACGATGTGATTCACATTTTGAATGTGTTTGGAAGGCTAAATGTTTTAAATAGTATTGAATGTTGAAAGAAGTATGTGAGACAGTACCGCTCCTCAATTAGGACAGGAGTAAACATTAGTAAAGAAGAAGCAAAACAAAATATTGAGTACAAATGTAATGTGCTTGAACACTATCGAGGTAAACAGCAGCATTTCCACTATAGACAAGACACAGAACAGACAGTTCAGTCTGAGAAAATGAGGAGTTTGAGCTCTTTTTCCACTTTGCCACTCCAACATCAGTGTTACTTGCTTCCAGTTGACTCCTGTTGATGTTCACTGGCCTGCTGAGAAAGCAGAGGGCTCCAGGCTGCCAATTTGGCTCACTTTCTTTATCTGGAATTCATCTTAACCTTCGTTAACAAGCTAGCAATGATTGCAGTAACAATGTTTAACTTCGAGAGACGATGTCAGGTCATTACTGAGTGCAAGAGCAGAAAGAACCTTGACAAATTTCCCAAAGAAAGTTACTGGCACAGAATTGTACTCACTGGGGTATGTTGTTTGTGCGAGTTTTGAACTGTGATGACATGGTTTAATCAATGACTAGTCTGATCGTTTTAAAAAAGGAAAATACTTTAAAACAGTGGTACGTTTGTCAGGGGAACTAGGGAGTGATCGGTGATTCTGGCATGACCTATAGCAGTCTAACTGCAGAAAGGTGTTAAGCTGCTGCTTTTGTCACTATCTTTGTATGGTATCAACAGTGGGGTTTATTATCTAATGATAGAAACACATACCATTTGGAAAGTTATTCAGTATCTTTGGAACTCTCTCAGGATTGGCTAACCAACAAACTTCATTCAGTCAGCATACAAATAAATGATTTATTTGTAATAATTTTAGCTTTTTGCTACCAGTATCATGTGAATTAAATTTTGAATTGAATCCACAATTCGATTAGTGACTTCAAATCAGAAAATAGCACAGTAAACTGAAATTGTGTTTAGAATTTGATGTCCGATATATATATATATATATATGGGGCGGCACGGTGGCTGAGTGGTTATAGCACTGTCACCTCACAGCAAGAAGTCCCGGGTTCGATCTCCGGGTCGGGCTGGGGACTTTCTGTGCGGAGTTTGC
>JAOTRQ010059977.1:0-13726 GCA_028565875.1 Hoplisoma paleatum
GTTAAAATTTTTAACGCGTTAAAATCTTTGTAATTAATTAATCGAAATTAACGCGTTAAAGTCCCGGCCCTAATTTAAATGGATGATGTGCTGCAGATTTTATTATTGTAATACCCAATAAATTTACATAAGCCAGCACAAGCAAAATCACTGACCCATAAAAACCAGATGGACACTGAACTACATTTGTTGGGTGCTTTTGATTTATGGGGCTTCTGAATCAAATGCAGGATGAAAATGTTCTCAGTAATAAATGACACTTCTTTAGTTTTCTTTTCAAATTATCAAGTGACCACAATTCCACACATGTTCTATACACATCCCGTAGTTTATAACATCTGCCTTGAGAACATAAAGGAACAACAAATGCAGTAGCTGCAAAATACTGTATATAACCAGCTTTGTAAGGCTTGTCTGGCAGTGGATATCTGGCAACATCTACGCCATGGCAGATCATTTTAAGTTTGCAAGTAGAATATATTTTTCCTTCCACTGGCTAAGAAGACCTACTGAGGCTACCTGCATGCCACACAATTACCTTAATAATTACAAAAGGTGTTTGCTTTTTGTAAACTTAGAGTTACGGGGGAACCTGGGGGATGCTGAGAAAGCCTCCAACAAAAAAAAGCTGATTTACTTGGTGCATACGTTCATGGAACCGAGCTCCATTGATTGATGGGTGCACAGGGGATCATATCTGCCAACAATTATCTAGTTGTTTTCTCTTTCCGACTGGTCATTTTGTGAAGAAGAATTTGGGGCCGGAGAAGGTGACAGACAGATATGTAGGTCTATGTGGTAAACTAAGGTACAAAACTACCAAACCCCTTGGAAACCAAAAATAAGTTGTAAATCCAGATATTCAGTATCCACAATAGATTAGATGGGCAACATGGTGATTAAGTGGGTAGAACATCACAGCATGAAGGTTCGATCTCCAGGTGAGGCAGGGATCGAAGACTGGGCCATTTCAGTAACACATGTAAAGTTTGCATGTTCTCTTTGTGTCTTTGTGGGTTTATTCGAACTTGTGTGGTGAATAATGTATTAAGTTAAATAATAATTATAAAGAAAACTTTTAGGGTAAAGCTCTTGTTTTGACTTTAACCGACAAGTCATCACGTGACTGGTTTCATCCAATAAAAACGAAGTAAACATTGCCCTTGACGTGTCCCGAGAGTTGAACGTGTTGCGTGTCGTTGTAATTAATATATATTAGAATTAAAATTGTTTCCTGAATAATGTCGGTTAAACACGCGCTCGGTCGCGGGTTGGAACTGGGCAGGTCGCTTCTCCATTTGGGAATCTTAAAACCTGCCGCCCGTGTTGCGGTAAAGATCCGCGGTGAGCGACTTCGCGTCCCTCATCCAGGCCGCACCGCACAGCCTCGGACTTTCCTACCCGCTCGTTACCGCTATTACCGCACCTCCCTCAGCGGCATCGCCGCTCAGCTCCAGTCAGTCGGCATAAGACGACTTTTCGGTGGCGGCGCTCCTAGAACCAGAGCCGTGTTTCTGGCTTTCGGAGTCGGGTTGGGTTTGATCGATCAGCAGCTGGAGGACGACCGGAGAAGCGCAACGACATGTCAGGAAATTCAGGTCGGGCGTCTGTAGCGAAACAAAAAATTAAATGTTTTTAATGAGTTTGATTGATAAATTGGGGAATAGTTTGTAAGCATGTTTATCTTTTGTTTTTTGATACTTGTAGGCAGTGTTCAGAAAGAAGAAGCACCAGACACCTTTAAAAGCATTCACATCTGGATATAAACTAGATGATTATAAAATAGGGACGCAGATAGGAAAAGGCTGCAATGCTGCCGTGTACGAGGCTGCAGCACCATTTGCACCCCACGCAGAGGGCAGCAAGATTTCCCTGGTGGAGCTGGAGAAAGATGGAGAAGAAAGTAACATTACAGTACCCATTAAATACTCCAGCACAAGCAGATATCCGTTGGCTGTGAAATTGATGTGGAATCTTGTGGTACGGTTGGGCACATGCACCGGCACTGCAGTAGATCCAGTATTTATTCTGTATTAGCCTGTTTCTTAACATGTTTCATTGCAGGCGGGTTCTAATAGTGATGCGATACTTGGGCACATGTCTCAAGAGCTGGTTCCTGCAATCCCTCAAGCTTTGATCAAGAAACAAAGTCAACTACTTATGAGCGGGTATGTCTGATGGGGTATCTTAAATCTTGGGTTATATAATAGTCTTCAGTGGTCGGGGTTGGTTTTGATTGCTAATCTGTTTACAGACATTTCGGGATTACACCCAAGAGGGTGACGCCTCACCCGAACATCATTACAGTGTACAGAGCCTTCACTGATGATGTGCCATTGCTGCCTGGCGCTGTAGAGGAGTACCCTGCCGCACTGCCAGCCAGGCTTTATCCCAACGGCTTGGGATACAACCGAACATTATTTCTCGTCATGAAGCAGTAAGGCAACAAAATGATCGATTGATGTTTTTTTTGTAATAAAAAAAACTGTTCATACAAAAGTACACTTTTCTGGTATTTACTTCTTTATTCTTTTATATGTAGTCTTAGAACTTAGTTTGTAGCTTGGTACACCACAATATGGTTTGTATAGTTTGAACGAAGTAGTGTACCAGTTGTGTGTATCTGTGCAAATAATAAAGTACACCGTGTAATATTTCTAATGCTTTGCTGTGATTTATATTGTGCTGTAGTTACCCATGTACCCTGCGACAGTACCTGGGATGTTGTGTACCAGGTGACAGACATGCCGTGATGATGTTGCTGCAGCTGCTGGAAGGTGTGGATCACCTGTGCAGACAGGGCATTGCCCACAGAGACCTCAAATCTGACAACATCCTCCTGGAATTTGACTTCAGTCAGTGTTTGTCTTGCTAATCTTAAACTTAATCGTTCTCTCCTGCTAAATGACACTTTAGACTAATGTTTGTTTGTTTTTTGTTCTGTTAAGCTGGCTGCCCGAGGCTAGTTATCTCTGACTTTGGTTGTTGCCTGGCAGAGGAAGGTTTGGGCCTGAAATTGACCTATGACAGCCAATCTCTGAACATTGGAGGCAACTTAAGCCTCATGGCACCTGAGGTATTATGTCATCGTCATGCTTTTCTTGTTAAAAGAATAGGATATGTTCGAACCCCTCAAGCAATAATTACATTTATAATTTAATTTAGAACTTATTTTTTCTGCTATATACTATAGTTTGTTATTTTTTGATGTGGACAATTTAGACATCTTTAAATGCTTAATGTTTTTGAACAAAATATAATTTTCCATAGATTGCCATAGCCATTGTTAATCCCGGTCCGGGTATAGAGATTGACTACAGTAAAGCGGACGCTTGGGCAGTCGGGGCCATAGCTTATGAGATCTTTGGACAATCCAACCCATTCTACAGCCCAACAAATCTGGAGAGTTACAGTTACCAGGAGAAGCAGCTTCCCCCTATGCATGCTGATGTTCCAGCACATGTGCAGCTGGTGGTGAAACTGCTTCTGCGCCGGAAACCCAATAAGGTTGGAACTCTTCCTCCATTTCTTTTCTATCAGTTATCTGTTCATGTAAGTTTCACTGTATTCAAGAGTCAGCACCAAGTCATTTTTTGTTTTTCCGTAGCGTCCTAGTGCTCGTGTTGCTGCCAACATCCTGCACCTCAGCTTGTGGGGCTCACAAGTGATGACCACTGTAAATCTGTCTAGCATGACAAAGATTGCCGAGTGGCTTCTGTGCCAGTCAGCTGCTGTACTTCTCGGGGACTGTGGCCGTGCTGTCAGCTCAGTGGAAACAGAGCTTCAGCGAGGATTCCTCGCCAACTTGGACCTGGAGGAGCTCAGAATGGCTGCGGGTTATTTTTTGTATTGGCGGCTTTAGAGAAGCATAAATGTCTGCACAAGCACTTCATCCTGTTAAGCTACTGACAAATTGATCACAGTGTTTTTTCTAGAAATAGAAATGAAGCTTGTTGTGTCTGACATGATAAAGTTTAAAATTATATTTCTTGTAAAACAGACATGCTAAATCTATACATTTCAAGTTTGCTTAAATGTATGCTGCAGGTCAAACAAGTGGTAACGGCGTAATAGATTTCAATCGAACACCTTAATTTAGTCATGACACATTTACAGATGTCCCATATATCACAATCACTCTTCACATAGCCCTACTTGTAGGTCGCAAGGTGGTTAGCCATCGTTAAGCAGTCCTGGTGCCGACCGAGTTCAGGGTCTCACTCGAGAACTCAACAGTGGCTTTGTAGAGCTGGGATTTCATATAATATTTTTGATCCCCCTCCCCCCTGATGATAGGAGTTTGCAGCAGTAGAGTAGATAAAACAGGGGAATGGGATATGACGAGATTTGGGGAAAATGCAATTGCATAAATAGAACAATAATTATTTTCCCCCAACACTGGTGAGATAGCTCCCTCTCAATGACGATGATGTTTATATGTGGGTTTACTAGCTGGTTCAAGCACATCCCTAAACTATGACGCTCAGGTCCTGCACCAGTTTTACCCACTACCACTAAGATTTGGGTTGGAGCCTCAGAAGTGATAGATGTCTCAGTGTATACTTGTTTCTCTAGACTCACTGCGATTTTTAATGATATTTATTTTTCTGATAGTTTTAAAAGGCATGCACTTTATGTACTTGATGCACTTTCTTCAATTATATATATTGGATATTAAACACTGGTAAACATTGTTCGAATAGCTGAATTGTTCCCGGTTGTGTGTGTATCTACAATTCATTAAACACATGTAACTAAAAATGATGTAAAACACTTCGGTGACGACGTGGCAGTTCAATTACCAAATAAAGAAAACCTGACCATTTTTTTGTCTTGTCATCTGTGAATTTAATCCAGTTTTGTAAACCGTGACTGGGTGTTTTTTTGTTTGTAAGTTTTTATTTTTTTGGGGCGGGGGATTATGATGAATTATTAAATATAGTTTTACAGGTTTTTTTACATTCATGATGAAACAGTTACTCACACAAGTTTCATTATAACATGGACTATGTCGTACACAATCCTGGGCAAGTTTATATTTCTTGTTTGTGTGATTTTGCATTGTGGTTGTACTGTGGCAACAGAAATGACACAGACCACCATGGATGCTAACCTTTTGTCTAATTCGATAAATAAAATAAGATGAATTAGTAAAATAAACTAACATACAAATAGTGACATTTAATAGTTTAACACTGAGAGATAAAGAAGTTAGGTTGAAAGAAAAGTTACGTTTTACTCTTCTTTTAACTGACAGGTTTAGAATCGCGCTAATGTAGAGCTAGGAACTACATTTCCCATAGTGCTTAGGGAGCAGGTGCGGTCACGTGCTCAGCTGTCTCGCCACCAGAGTGTAAAAGTTCAGTCCCGGAGATAAAGAGTAGATACAGTTCACGCGCGTGTGTGTTTTAGACCGAGAACATGTTAAAGTTAGTAAAATTGCGCTTTGTTGGGTTCCGGTGCGGTTCTGCAGGACCGGAATTGAGGAGATGGATGTCCAGTAACCGGTACAATGTCCCTCCGAGTGCGGAACATGTAGCTCGGGTGTCGGGAATCGCCACCATGGCGAAGTTGCCCTTCCAGCCCACAGCAGAGGGTCTGGACGCTGCATTCATCGGGGTACCAATCGATACTGGTACCTCTAACCGACCCGGTGCAAGGTTTGATCGATTATCTTACAGTATTGATAGCAATAAGATGCTGGGTTCGAGTCCCAGGTGTGTGTGTGTGTGTGTGTGTTTGTTTGTTTCCCTCGGGAGCTCCGGTTGCCTTCTACAGTGCAGTTTAAATGAAGACACTGACACTAGGATGCATAATTTAAAGCCAGTGCATTCTAGTGTCTGTCCCAAGCCCGGATAAATAGGAAGGGGGTTAGTAAGGAAGGGCATCCTGAGTTAAAAAACAAAAACAAAACTATACCACATTGATGATGATAATAATACCAAACTATTTATAAATAATTGCTTATGCTCACGTCCAGTACGATGAATAAAATAGTAAAAGCTCTGCTTTTTTGAAGGTTTGGCCCCCGTCAGATCAGGGCCGAATCTGCAATGTTGAGGCTTTTCAGTGGCACCGGTGCCGCACCCTATGAGTCCCTGATGGTTGCAGACATCGGTGATGTGAACGTCAACTTGTATGATCTCAAAGACACCTGCAAACGGATCCGGGAGGCGTATCGCAAAGTGGTCACTACCGGCTGTATACCTCTCACACTGGGTGAGTGAGTTCTCACAACGATTAGTTCTGGAAAAATCTGTCACTTTAAATTTTAAAGAATGTCATTTTTTATTTTATTTTTATCCGATTCTTCAATGAATCTTTGTGTTCTAAGATGAATAAGAAAATCTTTTATTAGTCTCACAGTGGGGAGCTTAAGTTGAGTTATTGTAACAGCATAGAGATAGCAAAAGACACAAGTAACTGTATATGCATAAACAAAAAGAAATGTAAAACTCTCGCTTACATTTTATACTCGTATGTACTAATAAACAAATGTGTAAATCATGATAACTGATCTTATTCAAGTAAATATAATATAGTTTTAACTTTCTAGTATTTACAATACTTTTTCAACCTCCGCATTTAACCCAATCTGTGCAGTGAAACACACTATAATATATAAACACACTAGGGGGCAGCAGTGATCACACATGTGCCCTAGCTACGGTGCCCAGGGATCAGTTTAGGATTCAGTGCCTTGCTCAATGGCACCTCAGTCGTGAGCAGTCGGTTCTGGAAATCGAACCAGCAACCTCCCGATATACACAGGATTTACTTAATGTGTTCGTACATGACCTTTAATGTCAGGTTGGTTCACTAAACAAAGTGCTGATTATGTTGTGGTATAACTTACTGATAAATCAGTTTGTTTGGGTCATTTTTAATTCATTTATTTTTGTCTGTAAGTTACAGTCAGATTGAACTTTCATCTTTTGTTCTTTAGCCCTGAAATGTTTTTCTCTCCTGTAATGATTAACTGTTGCTGTATTTTAGGCGCAGATGAGACAGGTCAATCGATCATTTTGTTATTTACCGTGTTTGTAGGATGTGACTGTGTGTGTTTAATTTAATAGGGGGCGATCATACGATAGCGTACCCGATTCTACAAGCTGTAGCAGAAAGGTAAACAGTTACAAAACATGTCCACTGGGGGCATGAACCAATCGTTTAGAATTCGGAATACGTTTTTCACCACTATACTTTTTTTTAACACATATAATAAATAATCCTCCGCATTTAACTCAAAATCTGTACAGTAAAACAATCATTTGCACACACTAGAGGGCGACAGTGATCACACGTGTCCGGCAATGTTGCCAGTGTTGCCCTAACCAGAGCAGTCAAGGTTTTCGTGCCTTGCTCAAGAGCACTTAAGTTGTGACCCGTTGACTCTCGGAATTGAACCGGCAACTTTCAGATGACAACCACCAGGCCACGGGTGCGCCACAAAAATGTAGCTACTTGAAGTAATAACTAATTACATACTCGTTCTTTTCTATTCTGGAAATTATAAACACAACTGTCGCATCTTTTGATTTTACGTGAACAGCATCAGATTGAATAATGATCTGTAGGCTCTAACGATGATCGTGGTGTGTCCGGTGAACAGACACGGGCCGGTGGGTTTGGTGCACGTGGACGCTCACGCCGACACAGGCGATGTCCTTCTCGGGGAGAAGATTGGACACGGTACTCCATTCAGGCGATGTGTAGAGGAGGGATTGCTGGACTGTAAGCGTGTGGTACAGATCGGCCTCAGAGGAACCGGCTACTCGCCCGACGGCTACACGTGGAGTCGAGAGCAGGTCTGACCCTGCAATGATCATCGTAAAATCACTCACACACACTTCAGCAGCAGCATCCAACTGATTAAAATACTTACAGCTTCTGTACCTTGTCCGCAGGGCTTCCGGGTTGTCCGGGTTGAGGAGTGTTGGCACAAATCATTAGTGCCGCTCATGGCTGAAGTCAGGGGACAAATGGGCACAGGACCGGTCTACATCAGCTTTGATATTGATGCGTTGGATCCTGCGTATGCCCCTGGTACCGGGACACCTGAGATCGCAGGACTCACACCTATTCAGGTAATAACAACCCATGCACGAGGGGTTTCGGTCAAACCAGGGGTCTTAAGCTCATCCAAGAAAGGCCGGTGTGCCTGCTGGATTTTATTCCAACCAGATCAGAACACGCTCGATGTCACTAGTTTAATTAGCTAGTCTAAAACTAGTTTATAATAAACTGCTTATCAAGTGACCTCCTGGATTGGTTGGAACAAAAACCAGCAACTATAATGAAATCCGTGCTCTAGAACATCATACTTTTAGTTGTAAAGTGTGTGTGTACATTAAGGGGTTGGAGATCATCCGTGGCTGCCGAGGTCTAAACATTATCGGCTGTGACCTGGTAGAAGTGGCACCACCATACGACACTACAGGTGAAATCTTGTCAAAAATCATTTAAAAACTTATATTCAGGCACTAGGGTTATGCATGAGACACCAATAAATCGTAGAATCCATCAATAAAAGATAGGATTTAAGAATAGAATTGAACGATGAATTGATCCAAAATAAAATGCTCATATATATATATAACGTTTTTCTTTTTATTTACAGGAAACACCGCACTGACTGCAGCTAACCTGCTGTTTGAAATGCTGTGCGTCCTTCCAAAGATCAAATATCCCTGATTGAAATAAAGTCGTAAAAATATCTGCACTACTTATTTCAAAGCCTTGGTGGCTCGAGATCTATTTTTAGGTCACCGACAGGTCGTCACAATCTACACACTCAGATCTGAAATGTTCAGCCTGGACAGGCCGTGAACCTTCATCGGTTCCTTCTCACATGTATTAAATGACATTTCACAGAAGAAAACGAAGTGCAAATAAAAGAAACGGTGGCCTCATGTAATATTGACCTTGTGTTGTGAGAATGAACTTAATTTATTTAACGTGATCTTTTATAATATCGGACATATACTTTAGGTGCGTCTCAAACCGCGCACAAACATAAACGTAAGTGCACAGTAATGGAGTGTGTAGTGTACACTTCTATGTGTAACTCTACACTTCAGGGAAGTGACAGAGGAACGTTCGATCTCAGCTCTCTAGCCCGCCAAAATATCTGTTAGCTTTTATTTACCCCATACTCACAAATTATTAACTTAACGCTACTTGCATTTATACAAAGCAGTTGCCTCAGTCTCTGATTCAGAATGGCCACGGTTAACCGAACAAAAGTCAAACCTTTTTCCATATCGTAGGCAAAATTGCATCGGTTGAGTGTGTGTACTGCCCACAGTTTCGGATGCACTAAAACAACCTTATGTCCACACACAACAGCCATATAAAATATGGATGGCAGCATTTAAAACGTTTAATGATTTTCAATATGTAGTGATTCGTTTGGGTAAAGAAATCCAGGACATGTGGTCTCATTTGATCAATGTGTTTATTTTTTCTTTCTTATTAAAACCATCGTTTAACCGCAATGAACCCAGTACACACACTGCCATCCAGGACATTATGCATGGTAGCATTTATATGTTTGGAGAACTTGAGTAATAGGTGGTAAATAATGACTAAAATGACAGGGAATAAGGAAATTCAAATATGTGGCACTTATGTAAATAAGCATTTACCAAATTCATTTCAAAATCTTGCTTTGAACAATGCACAAAATCAAACAGGCTACATATAAATATCTGAACATGAGTTTAAACTAGTTATTAGTAAATTTAATTAAAAACATTGTTATGTCTTTTTGACAGATGTTTGTACCAGGACTGCCGTCCTGTACAATACAATAGTTCTGTATCTGACCTTGACCTTAGTACCATTAAATATGTATCAGTCCAGTATAAAAATTGCAGCAGCAGGAAACAGCAGGACCGTACCCCTGACCCCCAGACATCATGTGTGCAGGTGCCTGGTCGGTCTGAACGTCTCTATACAACGACTTCCACCAAAACAAAAATCACTACAGTTTATAAAGTAAAGCATCATATAATCTGTATAATACACGTATAAAAAATGTACACACTGTACTACTTTATTAGCACTTTACATACCATCCAAACTTCCTGAAAACAAAGTTACTTATTAAATTATTCAAGTAGTCTAGTAAACGCAAATAGATTGTTTTGCAATCCAGTGACGCTAGAATTAGTACGGTTCTAAAAACGTGCAAAAACATCCGATTCGATTGTATTATATGTAACCGTACGGCAATTGAAATGTTTAGTGAGTGTTTAAAAAGAAAAACTCGAAACAAGGCAGCATTATTGCACAGGCAAGACGCTCGTCTGCTGACTCTGGATTTATATTTACACGCGTCTCGCTTATTAATATGAAAAGTGTAACAATGTTCTAAACATTAGTGATCGAGCTGAAGTTGTAGGAGAGCCTCCAGCTGTACAGTGTTTTAGTTCATGCTACATTTCCAGGTTTGTTGTGTTGTTCGTGTGTGTGTGAGGTCGATGTAAACCACGCTCACTGACGGTGAGGGTTCAGAGCTCATAATGTGACCTCAATGGAACGATATGAAAAGTCAAATGTATATTCATGTGAACCGGGGGTACAAGGATCACGACGATACGATCATGACACCATGATACTTATGGGGTAAAATACCAAACCTGGTTACACCTTACAGCAAGTTTTATTCTTTAGGGTGAGGTGTAAGAGTAACCTTGGCTTGTGCGTGGACTGACAGCAGTTGTGTCGTAGTTTTATATTCGATGGCAGGTTTGGTGTTCCGGATCAAACGAAATTTTTCAATGGGAGGAAAAGAACGTTATGTTTTCGATCATGTTTTGTTTTAACTACTTAAATTCACAATGCTATACATTTTGTTCTGTGTACATGTACGCTTGGCACAAACAACTATGGCGTTCTGCTTTCTGGCTGGGTCTCTATTAATTAGGGGACGTAAGGTACAGGTATGGGCAAATCCCATTTTGTAAATGGACAATATATGTGCCATAAATAATATGTCTCGGCCTCTTAACTGTTTTTTGTTGTTTTGTTTCTGTGACCTCACCGAATCAGGCATGCAAAATAACTATAATATATTGTCATGCTTTTTTTTTCTATTTTAGATGTGTGTTGGGGGTAACGCATTGGTTCATCTGTGTGTGTATGAATAAAGAAGTAACAAAAGATTTCCATTACTAGTGAAGATGACAAAAGAACATTAGAGAAAAGGATCCGTTTTAAGATTGTGTTTGACCAAAAGGAGCAGTGCTGATTTATTTAAATCCTTATTCTAGTTTATGTACAGTATTTTGATCAAACACAAACCCATAAACTGTAAAAGCCAAACTAAATGTGCTCTGGTCTCTATTTAATTCCAGAGTTGTATATTGTCCCCGTCGCGTCTTACTGCCGATGGGGTTTTAAATGCTCCGTCATACTTCTTGTCCCTTCTATAAGACCTAAAGTCTGGAGTTTATCTGCAGAAGCGTTAAACAATTATAGTGCAGCATGGCGGCTGGATGGCGCTACAGTATGCTCGAGTCGTTTACAGCATTAGTTGTTGATAAGTTCGCGGAATCGGCCGGCGGTGCCACTCCGAGTCCGGCGTGCCAAGAATTCAGCAGTTCCCAGATCCATCCAGTCAGTTCCTCTCACCCAGCGAGCTTCGTGGTGTTACTTACCGACGGTGATCTTGTCTAGGCCGGGCCAGGCCGGGATGTAGCAGCGAGGCAAGGTGCCCTCCATCAGGCGCTCCATCCACAGGCCGAGACGGTCCAGTTTGTGATGGATGTGGAGTGTGGTGGAGCGTGAACGTGCCCCTCCTTTCCTGTGCTGGTGATCTTCTCTGGAGCTCGATCTGGACCTGGAGCGTTCCGGCTCGTCCTCGGTCTTGCCGTAGGCGACCTCGCCGGTATAGACCGGTTTAAACAGACACAAGTACTTCTTGTGACCGTTTAAAGCTAGCACGTAGCCTGTGTAGTCTGTTTTGTGGTTTCCGCCTTCTTCTTCCTCGTCCGCCTCTAACTGCATGGCATCCTGGGCGTAGTCCAACAGGGTGGCCATCCACTCGTTGTGCTTGTCTACGTTCAGGAAAGAGAAGTGCAGCGTCTGGCTCCTGGAATCACGAAGGAAAAACATTTATATATTCAGCAGACGTCTTTATTCAAAGCGACTTGGGATTGACTTCATCGCGATGGCGAGCGTGTGCGACACCGCGAACCCCCTTCCGTGAAGCTTCTGGATTACCCGACGTGCACCTCCATCATTATCTAACTATGTGACTAGACAAAAAGTAGCAATGCAGACCACAAGGGGGAGCACTATAGTCATCAAGACAGGGAGTGTATGTGCTTGTAGTTAAAATAGCCGCTCTCTGCATATGATGGTGCTTTGACGTTTATGATGTTTCGATCCTGATCCGACGTTTTAAATCTAGGACGACCTCTCACACGCCGCTAAAATCAGATGGTAAACACAAACAAGAACCCTGAGAAATGTACCGCCTTCTAGGGCTGTGGCAGTGAATTGCATCGCCTAGAACTACAAAAAAAGGACAACATTGTATAAACCAGCCTTTACATAACATACATGTATGCATTGCGGTGTCTCATGACCGAGTTAATTTAGTATTTTATCATTTATTTAAATCTTAAAACACCCACAGGTTTTAGTGATCTGAGAAGATAAAGCGCAATGATTATGGAGAACCCTACAGTCCTACTCAGTATCTAAAGTTATCTGATGCCTAGTTTAAGTATCCTGGTGGTTCCCAGGTTCAGGCTGAGCACTGTGAGTGGTCATTCCTTTAGTTTCATTGCTCTAGAACGTGCTTCCTTTCTCTCTTCACTCATCTACTTTATTAACTGAATTCTAAACTCGTCGCATTTCAAGTGCAATGGCTCTCTTTTTGTATTTTGTATACTATAACTTTGTAACTTATTATAATTAAGGGTGCTCTAGATTGTTACAGCATTCTGGTACAATAACTGCAGCATTCAAACCCGCCAGTTCAAACCTAAACAGGAATCCAGTTTGACCAGAGATCCAGACAGACACAATTAGTTATGAGAGGGGTTAGACAAAGTCTTCCTCTATGATTGCTGTAGCCTAATCTTAAACCAACATATAAACTAGATACACAATAGATATCACACACACACACACACACACACACACACACAGGCTCCTCAAAACTACCCCAAATTGAATATATTATGGAGAGAAACTGACCCAGTGAATGAGTAAACCTCTTTGGCAAACTTGCTGAGCAGAATGTTTTTAGTGGCATCCGTAAGCACCAGCACAACATTTATATGTCCTGGTCTCAGCTTCACCAAATTACTGGTGTAGGTGATGTCCGTCAGCTCGGTCACCTCCACGAAGTTCTTTTTTGGTGGACGGCTGATCGAAAGAACAAAGAACACAAAAGCATTATTTAAAAGCATCGGGGCATCTTGTGCTATTTTTCACTTTGATTGATGTGAATCGGTGTGAAGACTGTCCTCTCCTCGTGATTTAGGCACTTATAGTGTTAATGCAGTGTGTTCATAGAGTTGTGTATTTGTATTTGGTTCAAAATGGACTACACCATTCAGATGGACTAGCTTCTCATTTTCAGGAGGGTGATTTTTTTTAATGGGTGATTAAATGATTCAGCAAAGCATTGATACAACTCGATTCACGATTAATGATTCGTTTAAATTCATATTCACCTTAAACAGTAGGGGGCAACAACACCATATAT
>JAOTRQ010059988.1:0-13725 GCA_028565875.1 Hoplisoma paleatum
AGATCGTTCGATCGCATATTTTGTATAAAAATCGGCCGATAACGATACATAGCCGATCGATTGTCCCATCTCTGATACAAATGTATGTTTACAGTACTTAATTCATGTTTGTTTAACTTTAAACATGTATAGTTCATCTGAGAGAAACAAATCAAAGTGTCCAGTTATTTCTCTGTTATTGTGGTTTATTAATTCTGCAGATAAACTGTTTATTTGGGTTATTCGGTATAGTTGTGAGGGAACTGGCATGATGTCTGGTTGTAATGGTTGTAAGATTTGTGTATCTGCTTCACTGTACAGAGTACACGCAGGTGCCTATGATGTAAAAGTAATGTGTTAATAAATCATTAAGGAATCATGACAAACTAATTATTTTAGATACTATTACAACCAGATGTCTACCATCTATTTTCTCTTCTTCAGATTGATACGGATTTTAACTAGAGCTTCTGGATGAGAATGTCCCTGGTGCAGCGAGTGCTACTCACGTGGATTTTCAGCCTCATCTTCCTCATCATGCTGGTCCTCAAGCTGGATGAGAAGATCCACTGGAATTGGTTCCTCATCTTTTTGCCAATGTGGACCTTCGACACCATTCTCCTATTAATGTTGATCATTAAAATGGCTGCCTGTTTCAAGTCGGGTTTTGATCCACGCAATGCGGCCGAGGGATTAAAGAAGCGGGTTTGGTATCTCTTTGCGATTTTGTTGAAACTGGCTTTCTGTCTGTCACTATGTGCTAGACTGGAAAAATTCACTACGATCGAGGTGAGCGTTATTTGTATTCCTCTGTGGGCTTTGCTTCTCGGGTCCATGGTGGAACTTGGCTGTAGTGTTTTCCACTTCTGAAGAAAAAAAAACGAACTTGTGGACATGAATCACTAATAAATGAGGACTCGAAACGGGTTTTGAACTATTTGTATGTTATATACACCAGCTCATTTATTGAAACGCGAACATTCACATGGGAAATGTTATGTTAAGTATGAATAATGTGTAGTGTGTAACGATTTTATTTAACTCACAAAGGTTTTGATAGTTTTTTGATGTGCAGTGTTAGAAGCAACATAAACAGAATTTTAAATTCAGTGCAGTTCAACAATTTTGAAATTATTTATAAATCTTTATATTCTACTGTTTATACTTCTGTTTACCTCAAGTTGTTCAAATCAGATCAAATCAGTTGAAATTATCTTAGAAAAAAAATACTAGTAGTAGTTTGCTTTTGAATCTAAGGAACGGTAAATGTTTGTCATGTCAACCAGTTCACTGTGACACTAACAAGGAAAAAGCTTGAATAATGCACTTCGGTCATCTTGGCATTAAAAAATCTTTATCAAAGTCAAATTATTGTGTAAAAATATTTTTATATCTTCGGGATCTAGAGCTGCAATCCAGTGCTCAAATCTCTGGCCATGCTATCAGCCTGTCGGGTATGTACATACTGATATGGTTTCCGGATTGAGGTTTAGTACTGGATTCTTGTGCGGTCTGTGGTGTTTGGTGTGACCCGGTGGTACAAACATAACAAAAGAACAGCCAGTCAAAATGTTTCCAGCTGCGTGTGTGATTGAAATTGGTTAAAATCGTTTCTCAGTACTTTGAGGTGATTGATACATTTTATATGTGATAATTGTTTACATGCTGCAGTGGATAATACATCTTAATACAAGTCTTTCTTAGGGGAAGTGTAATAAACAGTAAAGCGTAGTCACACTTGGTTCTGAGAGGGTGTGGTGATCAGTTCAGTGTTACGTAGAACTCGAAGGAATTTTGTTTACATGGCTCCTCTCATCCAGCAAAGACTTTAAATTATACTCCACAAAGGATGCTGGTTTTCTGGAGTACTGTCAGTTTACTGTAAATGTTCTGTGCAGTCTAAATAAACCAGTTTGTCCAGTTTATTTTTGTCCAGCTGTTTCTGCTCCTTTTCTGTAAAAATCCCTCTCATTTTTGACTTGTTGATGGCGAAATAATATTTTCTAGACATCGTTACGGTTAGCACAGCAGTTCCATGCAGAAAAGTTTGGTACATTTTAGTTACGGTAGTTCAGTTTCACATGTGGCACAATAAAGACATTTTTATACTGTGAACTATCACATGCATTATGTAGCCTGACAACAATACAATAGATTATATAATAGTTTCCCCTCTGACTTAATATTCCTTTCACAGATGTTGTCGTTTGCCATGATCTGATTGAAGCTGGATTTGAACACGGCACTGATTTGGTTGGAATCAGGATTTTCCTCTTTGGATCTTAGTGGGACTCAGAATCAACTCTAGTGTTAGTAACCTTCTACAAAAGATGTTTTCTGTATTCTGGTGAATCGTTCCTGGTTTCTGTTAAACTGAAAAACTTTTCTCCTACGTTGTTTTGCCAAGTGCTAAACTTGGATATAAATGTATGTAAACACCTGTTACCTTATGACCGTATGGTTTACCTCTGACAAGTTTCAAATTCTGGTAGTTCTTAGCACTCAATGCTGAATATTTAAAGGACAATAATAATAGGGTGAATGTTATTGCAGGTTTTATTTAAGTACCTACGAATATTGTGTTCACAGATCACAGAACACTATATTTACACTACAGTACATTTTTGGAATTCGGTTGGTATTAATGTAAACACTGTTTGAAACTAATGCATTCTAAGAGCCTTTTAAAACAGGATTGGTGTTTTTACTCCATATAAGCAAAAGTTTAATTTAGCACTGCATGTCCAAACTGAAGCTCATTGATGAAACGAGTGGAATCAGATGTCTTTTTGTGCGGTTAAAATGAAAACCTGGTTGGTTGGACTGAGAATGAAAATACTTTGTAAATGAGCTTGATGTTAAACTAATCAGAAACACTCAGTGATGGAAAAAAGACTTTAGTCTAAATGTTTTCAGAAAAGAAAAGAAATTCAAGCTGGTCCATAATGCTATACTCCTGTACTGTTGTACAGGATCTTCAGTAGATTTAAGTACAATAATCATTTATGAAATGGTTTATGAACTTGTAGTTTAAACAATCACTTGCTCATTTAAAAAAAAACATTCATATTTAAACAGAGAGAAAGAATATTTGCTTTTACATGGTTGAACTGTATAATGAAGGTCGTTTGGCCTTTAATCATATCAAGTCCTCCTGGACTTATTACATTATGGATAACATACAATTAAATGTTTGTTATCTAACTTATGTGATTGTGCTAAAAAAAATAACTGCTGGCTGATGTAAAGGAGACACACACACACACACATGACAAGTTTTTGTGTATTTTTATAGTTGCTCTTGATAACCCTGCTTGCACTAACCCTGAACAAGCTGCCAAGACTCGTATTGTTGTGTGACACCCACCAGATCGTTCATAAACACATGACTAACACTTTTCCAGGCCATTTACAGAAAACACTTACCGGACACTTGGAGTTTTGTATTGGTAAGAAGAACTGACGCACAAACATGATGTTTTATTTGATTACACTTTATATGACAGCTTTAAATTAGCAGAAACTTTTGAAACCCTGATATTTCCATTAAATAGAAACACAGACTGTAGAAACCACACAACCAATAACCAACATAACAGATTACAACAGTAGAGTATAAAAGATACCAATTGACATCAAATAATTCAATTGTATCAATCTACATCCATAAGAATATAAAAAAGCAGCAAACACCAGAGTAAGAAAAGCTTGAAAGTGCAGATTGTTTTAGGATCTTCTTTTCTACGTGGCAAGGTGGGTGTGTTTCAATAACCTCGTTCACTCACTATATAGACACATTAGACATCGCCCTGCGTGCACCCCAGAGAAGGATAAACGAAATCCTAGCTGACTAATAAAGTTCTTAAGTAGGAGATCTAAAATTTACATGATTTACAAGGAACGTTTACAAGGAAACGTTTGTTCCAATGAAGAAAATCTCAGCATTCAGTGCAGCGCAGCTCGTGTCTGTCAATGCAGGGCAAAGAACTGAATTGAAAATAATGTTTATTAATGCTTATAGTTCCCGGGTTTAGGCAATACATGTTCTCCCCATGTCTGCATGGGTTTCCTCCGGGTACTCCGGTTTCCTTCCACAGTCTAGACATGCAGTCGAGTTAATTGGCGATTAAAAATTGTCTCTTTGCCATGCAACAGACAATGATAACTACAGACCTGTTTCGTGTGTTCGCCCATCGTGACTATGACAGGATTAAGTGGTGCTAAAACTAGATGATGGGTGGTTATAGTTTTTGTAAATGTGTACATGTGTTGGTCTTATTTAGTTATTGTTAACATTGGATTTGTGCAGCGTCATCCCATTGGTTTGACAAGCAGTTGTCTGTTAGCTTAGTAAGACCAAAACGTGTGTAATCATTCAAATAACTTGCCTACATGCTGATAACTTATTAAAATCCTCTCAACTCTATGTAGGCAGTATTGCATCGACGCATTTCACTAGGTTTTTAAACACACCCTGTGGCAATGTAAAGCCTGCATGACTGTGGACAGTCTCACCCGTCTTCCAGCTGCTTTTAAATCATGTTAGACCTGATTTTTAAAGAACATCCATCTTAACATACCTGTATATAGATGCACAGAAATGATGGAAATATCGATACTGCCCCTGACATTTCAAACATGTAAACCTTTCAACTGTACAGCAATTTGCTATAGTTGCGGTTACATTTTTAAAACGAGGTTCAGTTTGTTTGAATGTAAACACAACATGAAGCTTACACCTAAATATTACTCACACTTATTATAAATACACTGTATTGAAAAGAAGCTGCCTGAAAAGCTTTCAAGCTGTAATGATTGTCTTGAGAGTGCTATACAATGCTTGTCCATACAAAACGGTGTTTATATTTAACAATGTGTGTATCAATAGCTATAGTATATACTAACTGGTTATAAAAGTGTAAAATGGTATAGCCGTCTATCTGTTTTGCGGTGATTACGATAAAAATAGTGCAATTTTGTCTAGAATTTCAATAGCAGAAATAAATACTTTCGTAATTCTTGTCATATATTTGCTTAGGAAACACTCTCATTACTCTTAACATTTCAAACATTAGTACTGTTTTAAGTTTAGTATACTGTATGTACACTTAAATGATGTTCTAGAGTGGTTTGCAGCAATGGGTGTGATCCACAGACTACAGCTTCCTGACGTGTGAACCACTGGGATCTGTAAAATGTATTTGTGTGGCCCCCTGCCCAGTGTTTTAAACAATATATTCCAAGGCCGTGTGTTGCACCCAGGTGGAGCAGGAAACTTTCTCGCTAGCACACCAGTGCAGAGAGTCAGAACTTTTCGATTTGAATTTTTAACTAGCTAGCTACTACGCTGCACAAAACAGTGCATTTATAGTGCATAAATAGGAAGCTTGTGTCAGGAATGGCAGCTCGTGTAAAACCCATGCCATAATATTAATGTGAACCAAGATTCACTTGGTCTCTACAGTGACCCCTGCAGGCCCCTTGCAGTAAGGCCAGTGGTAACTCGGTGGTGAAAGTACTTGATTAGTAACCAGAAGGTTCCCATGTTCAAGCCTCATGTTGCCATTTAACTTGCAATTGTTTTATATAATTAATGCTCATTAATAACTGTAAGTCGTTTTGAATAAAAGTGTCTGATAAATGCTCGTGCAAACACTTGAGTCCAATCTGTTCTGGATCTGATCTGTTCAAATGACAATAAATCAAACTATGTATCATAAATGAAGATTCAGTAAATCAGTATAGCTCAGTGGTTAACATACCAGATTACTAAAGGTTGCCAGGTCATTCCTCACAAATGCCAAGTTCCCATTGTTGAGCCCGATAATAAAGCGATTTAACCCTTGATTGTTTAAACTGTTGCTTTGGATAACAATCTTTGCTAAAAACTTCGATACTGAACCAAACATTAAATTTGCTTTTGTTTAAGAGTAAAATACAGTGTCGTTAATAAAATTAAACTGTAATAGGGGGAAAAAATTTCCCCAAACTGCCATGTGTTCCCCCGGCTGACATAGTAACTACATATCACCTGTTCGGGGTTTAATCATCATTCTTACAGTTTTAAAAGCTTGTCTTTCATTGGTTGGGTAGGACTCAGTGGAAATGTTATGCCAGGTACCCCAGAAGATGCCATTTCGTATACCTTTATATCTAGTTTTATAATACTTCCCATTCAAATTTGCAGAAATGCACGCATCGAACCACCATCCTGAATTATAGAAAGCCCCACAGTTCCCTGCGCTGTACTGATCATTGTCTCTGTCCGGAGTTGTGAAGTTCTTTTGGTTGTGGTTGAACTTTTTACTGTATTGCATAGCATTTCCAGCATTGCCTGAAAAGTCTCCAATAGTCAGTCGGTAGTGTTGGGTTTCATTAGCCACATAAAAGCGTTCATACTGTGCATATTTCTTCATCCCATCCAGATCCTCAAGTTCCACACGCAGTACCATGACTCTGGCGGCTGTAAGCATATGTATCTTATCATTGCCCAGCCAGAACTCACCGGATAAACTGCCAAAACCTTTTTTATAGTCGTCCCAGTTGCGATTAAAACTGACGCTACCATTAAAGCGATGTTGAATTAAAGTCCAGCCTCCACCAGAAGACGTCATGTCGCAAAATACTGGGAATGTGGTGGTGTTAGGTGTTACTCTGTAGACTCCACTCCCTGAATTTCTCGTGATGAAATCTGAACAATCTTGAGGTGGTTTTTCTGAGTAGAACAAAAACAAGGTTTAGTTTGCAGCTTCAGAATATTTCTTTGATTGTTCTGTCCTAACTTCTGTAACATCTTCTTCTGTAACTTCTTAACAACTGTAAAACTGCAACAAAGCTCAGCAGCTGAATGTTCGCTTTCAGTGACATTAAAAAATTACCTTCATGTCGTGCACTGTGAATATGACAAGAACAAATTATGTAATGAAATATATTTAATCAATTTGTACGTTTAGGGATGCATATAAAGGAAAATGTTACGTGCTTAATACTAAAAATAAGACTGTTATTTGTAATAACTGCTCTTTTTGTCATTTTTGTCTAAGATAATTATTTGTATTATATTTTGTTCCAATTTCGTTTGAAACATTTTAAAACCTTAACTTATGAGTTCAATTGGTTCTTCCGGTTGTGTCTCAATTTTTAAAATGAATTAATTAATTATTAATTCATTCCAGCACCACAAATACCAACAACTGTAAACAAAAAAAACTTAATAAGTTATTGTGTAATACATAATAAAAGATAATAAAAGAGAATGTAAATAAATAAATGGTTTTATTTGTTCATTTATTTATATATTTATGACACAATTTTAAACTTTATTGCTAAAATTTTTGCTACTATTTATTTTATTTTCACTCGACCTCATTCTAACGAACTACACCGGAACACTACACTGCACTGATTTCTATTCTTCACCAACTTCACTACACATGAAGAATCATTGTACAGACCACTCGGTGTGCCAACTAGTACCGTAGGAGTGTCATAAGCATGTTATAATGTCTCCGTAGCCTGTAGGAAGTCGTCTCGCTTGGGTCTCAAAGCAAACGATCGACTGAGTGACGAAGTTCGTGTTGGTGCACACACACACACACACACACACACTACCTGACTAGAACATTCATCTAACGGTTCAGCCATAACATCTGCTGGCCAGGTAGCTTATAGTGTCCAGACATTACCGTCCAATGATTTGTGTAACAAAGAGCATCCAGAATCATAATTTAGCATATGTTAGCAGTTACTTTCATATAATGTGATTTCCTGTTTCCTAATTGGATAGTTTTTACCTCAATGTTTTATTTGAGAGGAATTGATATTCCCACATGGAATTGCTGAACCTCTGTAATGCCATTAGTCTGATCGCTCTGACACTCTCAAGCACTGTGGATTTGTGGGAAGGAAGAGTGTATCAATCATTCTGCCAGTATTCTGTAAATATTTAAGTTTGGCGTTTTTATCATCTGGCTTGTTATGTAATCTTTAGTGCTTGGTATGTACCAGCTGAAGTCAAATGTTTGCATTCACCAGTAATAGAAATGCATGGAATGGCATTGTTTGAAAATTCTAAGGGTCAAAATATCGTCAATCTTTTATTTCGGTTCAAAATACGTCAGAGCGTAAGTGAGAGCATGTGTCCAAATGACCAGAACTGAACGGTGTCATGAATTAGAAGCCGATTGAAATTGGCCACACATAAACAAGTTTAACATAAGAATAAAATGCTTGCTCCTGATGTTTCTGTGTACATGTGTCCAAGGAAATCAATCTTAACATTATAAAACTTTAAAAATAAGTTTTTTTTTTGCGTTGCAGTATTAAGACCCCGTTTTAAACTTAAATCAATGGCAGAACATTGCTGCGGCTCTGAATCTGAAGAATTCTTTTCATCCTTGAGTTTGTGAATGCCACTATATAAATTATTATTCCTTGTTATAGTTATTATTATAAATTATTCTATCAATTAATTTATTAAAATACTATGTATTAATCTATTAATGTTGCTGTTATGTCACAAGCATTTAGTCACAGGAAAGCTTTGATCCATTTATGTTTATGTAATTTAGCTATAATCGTAGTTTGCAAGTCTTATCAAAAATTGTAATAATAATTTATTATTCTGTACCTCTTTCAGAGACTGGGTAGATCCTGAGTCGTCCCCCATGCTTGTCCTCAAACGATTCGACTCCTGGTAGATTTGTGTAAGCTGTATCATCAGGGATGATAGCTGAGGATGGTGTTAGACCTTTACTCTCCTTTACACTGTCCATAAAATCAGGGTCAGATTCTTGGTTTTGAAGAGAAGACTCATTTGTAGATGGGACTGATGTGTTGGTCTTGATTTCGTCCACAATACTAGACTTCGGATGTACTACTCCATCTTGAATATTAGTTTTAGCTGATGATGATGTTGACATGGTTGACCTGGTATTATTTACAATCCATTCCAAAACGATTTTTGGGTCCTCGGCCCTATTTGTGGTAGTGGTGTGTGTCCTGAACGGAGTCTCGGCATTGATGCTGTTTATAACAGAAGGTTTTGTGCCTCTTGCATTGTCTGTAAATTTATTCATTTTTATTTCTTCATTATTAAGTGGGATTTTTCGCCTTCGTTCGAACACTTGGCGAGTTGCATTACCTGAGGATGGATCTGATCCCTTTGTTCCTGTACTGTCATTTAACTGGTCTGTAACGACTGGATTCGAGTCTCTCACATTTTGAGCAGTATTTATGATCGATGGAATTAAAACTTTTGTCCCAGTACTATCCATGATCTCTGAGATTAGGTTTGGATCCTTCGCCTTATTTTGAATTGTGGTGATTTCCAAGGAAGGTTTTGACACCTTTACTTCTGTAATGTCAATGACTTTATTTGAGTTTTGTGATTCTTGGGTCATCCGTGTCATGAAGGGTGTTGAAGCGTTTGCTCTTGTACTGTCAACAAGGTTTGGATTCCTTTTTCTGTCTTGGATATGGTGACCAGAGCTGGATTGTAAGACATCTCTTCTCTTGGACTCTTCAACATTGATGGTGCTCATTACAGCAGCTTCTGAGTCACTTGGACCTTCTGAAGATGGATCTGGTCCTTTAGCGTCTTTACTGCCATTAATCCTGTCCGTAAAAACATGATTCATGTCTCTCAGGTGTTGAGCAGTATTTGTGACAGATTGATCATTTGCTTCAGTTGGGACAGAAATGTTTTCCAAGGAAGGTCCTGACACTTTTGTTTCCGTGATGTCAGTGATTCGGTTTTGGGTCACACTTCCCATGGGTGGTGTTGAGACATTTATTCTTGTATTATCTCCAACCCTGACCTTAACACCAACGATTGGATCCCTTGTTCTGTCTTGGATTCCGCTCCTGACGTTGCTTGCATTATGTAGCATGGGATCAAATTCTTTGTTTCCAAGGTTACTATCATTAAATCGTTTCTCAGCCGAGCTTTCCGGCTCTGATTCCAGGTTTGTATTACTTAGATTATCTGACAGATTTACTGCAGAATTAGTTTTCTCAGATCCTCCAGTATTTTGGTGTATGAAATATGGTGCTGTAACATTGGGAGTCATTTTAGTGTCTTTTTTATTCATTTTCATTTGTTCGTTATTAGGTGGAATTTTTAGCCTTCGTTCTTCTCCAAGTACGTTCTTGTTTTCATTGTTGTTGGCTTGAAATTGGGGGTTTTCCACTCCGCTGTGAGTGTCTTTAATCTCCTCCTCAACAGGTGGCTGGGCGTCTCTTCCAGTGTTATTGTAACTGTCGTGACCTGCAGTATTTTTTTTTATGTCTGCCTCAATGCTGTTTTCTCTTACGCCATTTGTGACTTGTTCTTTTTCTCTATTGCTATTTGGGTTTTGCTGTTTTCTAACAAACACCTCTTCGGTCTCAGTATTCCCAGAAACGTTCCCACCCTTTTGATTGGCCTTAAGATGAAATGCATCGGCTGTCGCAGTGACTTCATGTCTTGCTTTATGAGTCTCGACTGAAAGACCTGTCTGATGTTCTGTGGCCTTTGAATTACTTGGGGTTAAAGTTGTTGCATGAACACTTATATGTCTGCTAATATTTTGTACTCTCAACCTTGTGTTCCCTTGTAATCTTTGCCGAAAATATGGTTTCCTCTGTTTTGAAGTATTAGCTACAACAAATCTGGAAGCATTTGTTTTTTCAGACTCAGCGTTATAGTTTGGCTTTGCGATGGAGCTCTCTGCTTCAAATCTCAAAGGAACTTGACCACTGGGCTGCAGAATAGGACTTGGCTTTTGTTTGACTGAAGTCTTTATAGTAAGTAATCCACCAGGTCGAGTCACGCCAGTTGCATTCTGCTGTACTGAATGAGGTCTTAAAGGCAGAAGCCCTGAGGGGTTGTATTTGCCTCTGAAATTCAGATTTGCAGCTGGCATTTTCACAGGACGTGTCTCCCTCGGATGTGACATCATAATGCGTTTAGGTATGCCACTTAGATTTTGATTGACAGAAGGGTTATTTTCTGGAATTAGTCCACCGGGCTGGGTCTTGTTCCTAGCAGGGTTATTCCCAGGAACTATGCCACTGGGGTGTGTCATGCCACTTGCCTCTAGGTCCACTACACCTGTTCTGTCAAAGATGGGTAATCTGGACATTTCTGATTCACTGTCTGTAGTAACTCTATGGTTTGGACGTGGATCTGTCTCGATGGCTATCTCTGCTTCTGTGTTAGGATTAATGGGGTCTTCAGTAATACTCTGGAGTACTTTTTGATTTGAATGAAGTACACTTGTTATTTGTTCAGTTCCTGTCTTTGATGTGTTCAATGGGCTAGGATCTATTGCACTGTCGCTCTCTACATCTGTGTCAGATTCGAATGGATTTTGTAAATGAACTCTCATTATTTGTGATGGTATTTGGTCTCTGTTAGTTGTGTCATTTGCTTTGTTTACGACGGCTGTGTTTGATTGTGATGTGCTTGTTTTATCTGAGCCAGCTATTTTGATTGGGTTTGAATCTATTCCGGGATCAGTCACTACACCTGTGTCGGGGTTTAATAGTCTTTCAGGTATCTTGTACGGTTTTTGATGATTTGTTAGTCTAACATCAACTGTCTTGGAGGATGATCTTGAAATATCACCGACAGCATTTAATTTTTCTCTAATTCCAGTTCTGGCATCTATATCATGTTGTAATGGTCCCGATTCAGTGTGGCTGTTACTAAGGTTACTCTTTTCTGTTCGGTATTTGTTATTCAATATTGGTTGCAGTACCACGCTAGGACTTTCCTCTTTGGCCACATTGACATATATGTTTAAGGGATTCAAATCTTTGTGTCTAGCATCATGCACATGGTCACTTACTTCTTTTTTGTCTCTCAGGGTGTCCAAGATAGTTGGTCCCGTCCTGTCAATTTGAGCATGTTGCTTTTCTTTGTAGATGTTGTCTGGTTGTGTTTCAGAATCATATTCTGAAACCACAGTTACTGCACCGATGCCTGGGATGTCTTGATCAATCAGAGTTCCAGCTGGATAATTATGCGTTTCATGTTGTGCAGGTTGTTCACCTCTTTGTTCTAGATCCAGATGAGAATTCGGATCCTCACGATCATCAGCAGTAAATGATGGTTGTGCTCTGACATCACTCATGCCCCCGGTAATCCTCTCATTTCTATTTAGGTTCAACTCCTGTTCGAGTCCTTTTCCGGTCTCTTGGTGAAGTCTAGTGATACCTGGGTCCACGTTCGGCTCCAGGTTGGTGCTCCTGTGTTTTTCCATGGCTTGTCCAACGCTCATAGGTCGTCTCATTTCAGTTGATTTGGCAGGTGTCACTCTCCTGTATAAATCCTGCGGTCTGTCTCTGGTGTTAAGAGTCCCCCGTGAAGCTTGAATTCTTTCTCGGTTCCCTGCATCGCCTGTCTGTAGGTTCCACTGCAAACGGGGTCTTTCCTTACACGCCTGACAGTCATCCTTTAACCGGTTCACCAGCTGTGTCAGATCTTGCAGTTCCTGAACCATCTTCTCCATCTCCCTGTAAGGCTTGGGCAGCTGGATAGTAAGAGGAGGAATGACGATGCGATAAGGGCATGAGATATCTCCGTCCCCGCATTGCCCGAGAGGTTTCAGCCTCACCCATGTAGTGCTGTCCTCGGAGCAGCTCTGACCTGCCACTAACGTTAGCAAACTGGTCCATGCAGACAATACGGCCAGCCACATTTTGTCCTGTATGGAAGATGGACCTGCTGGTTCTGCTGTGCAGTGTGACAGTAAGAGAGAGTTAAACACTAGAGGACCACCTCCCTTTGTGCACTCTGTTTGTATTTTGGGTGGGATAGAGCTTTGAAATCCACGACTCCCCTGAATTATTGTAATTATTTATTCATTTAACAAATCCTCCTCCAGAAAAATTCTAAAACTTTTTCTTATGTGGTGACATATATATTTCCAAATGTTTGCAGAAGGTAGCTACAACGCTAAAAGATTAATGAATCTTTGTTTTACTTATATAGATTCTATATTGTAAATATCAACAGATTCAAGTCTGCAAGGCACTCAAAGCAGTTTCATAATTAGGAATAATTCATATATTTTACACACTGCATTAAAGCGTCAGATTAACTATGTTAGATTATTTAGATTAACTAAATTCCAGTTCAGTTTTTATTAGTTTTACATCTTTATTTTAAATTCTTGTGAGTGAACAGACTAAAAACTTTTTTGGGTGAAATTGTTCTCTCTCTCTCTCTCTCTCTCTCTCTCTCTCTCTCTCTCTCTCTCTCTCTCTCTCTCTCTCTGTCTCCTGATTGGCTGTAAATGTATAAAATACAGCTTAGTTTATACATATAAAGAGTCGTTTTGGAAGGTCAGATAAACAGCATTTAAAATTTCTCATGCCATTTGTACTAAAGGGGCTTAAAGCTAAATGTTCAAATGTTCAAAGACCAAATATTGTTGTAATTGCTTTTTTATCTAAAATGACTTCTTTACTTGAAGTACATTAGTGTGACTGAGACAGCAGTATGTTTATTTTAATTAGGAACTGAGACATCGTGGTTGCTTAGTGCTTAGCAAGAGGTCCTGGGTTCAATTCCCGGACAAGGCAGCTTTCTGGTTGGAGTTTGCATGTTCTCCCTGTGTCAGTCAGGTTAATTGGAGATGTTGAAATTGTTGTGTGTGTTCAGGTGTTTAGTGTATTTGCCCAGATTACAGTTAGGGCCAGAAATATTTGGACAGTGACACAATTTTTGCGAGTTGGGCTCTGCATGCCACCACATTGGAT
>JAOTRQ010059998.1:0-13723 GCA_028565875.1 Hoplisoma paleatum
GGGGATGGGGTGTTTGACTTGAACCTTGAAGGTCCTTGACCTGCATGACTGCTGTAAAGTCTCTCTCTTTCTCTCGCTGTCTGTCTCTCGCTTACACACACACATTAACGCACAATCACACATGCTGTTTTATCCTAAACCATGAAATATTCTGAACATAAATGACAGTTTGTCTTTGAATTGAATATATATAGTATTTTGGTAAGGTATTTTAAAAAAGAATTAATGGTATTTTTTAAATTTAAGGTTAACAGTGACTGTGTGTGCTTGATGTTTAATTATGAAGTGCCCAAATACAGCACGCACACACACACACACACACACACACAATAAATTCTAGAAGTAAAAACTTTGACTGCAATGTTTAAATCATAAATAACGTTCTTTGTTAATAGTAGTTTGGATGCCATTTGTTAGACGTTTCATTACTGTGAGACGTGCTGTTAAACGTAAATAGTACCTCCATCCTCCCACGGTCCAAGAACATGCAGTCAGGTTAATCATGTCCTGTGCTCCAGCCCCCCACCTCCACCACCACCACCAACAACAACAACACACACACTACCATCGAAACAAACTGCATTGAACCTTATATTATTAATCAGTCAGAAAGGTAAATAAATCATTTACAGTATTATTCCTATATTATCTTTTCACTTACGTACAAGGTTTGTCAGTTTAGGGTTAAGCAGTTAAAGTTTGTAATCAAGTTTCAAATGTAGCAGGATTTTCTGATTTTTATTGTACCTGATGTGTTCACTGTTTCGTTTCGTGCGACTCCTGGTTTTGTCTTCACTGATTCTGAGATTTTGATGCGAACATGCGAATGTTTATGAAAAAGGAAATTGTGTTTATAGGACTTTTACATGCAGCTACTTAATAAACTGCTGGAAAGCATCAACTGATATAAACAATTGTGTCTGAATTTTCTTTTCATTTGTTTAAAACAATGGAAACCATGATTCAAAAATGTTCAGGTTCTGAAACGAAAGCAGAGACAAACTGTTGCCACTAGAGGCCGCCAAATCTTTCAAATCATAGGGTGGGATGAGGTAATGCAAAGCCACTTATTATGACATCACAATACCACGGAAGTCCAAACGTGACACCAAAATATGGATGAATTTTATTCACACGTGGAGTGTTTAGATGAGCAGTAGCAACACACATGAAATAGACAAACAGACTTTTAAAAGCACACAAAATACTAACACATTGTACGTTTATACAAGTGTACAATTGTTTAAAAGTGTGAGTGACTTTGTGTGTGTGTGAGAGAGAGAGGGGTGGGAGAAAGTGTGTGTGTATGTGAGTGTGTGTGTGTGTGTGTGTGTTTCTTTGCCATTCAGCTGACACAACACTGTATGTGAGTCTCTGGTTACTTTGGTTTCCGCAGTGACATTATGGAGCTCGTTGTGTTTACGTCCTTATCTTTTGCTAAGACACTTTTATATCCGGGACCAAACTGTATTTTATAAATATATCTCACTGTAGTTGTTGACCCCATGTCCTGGATATTTTGGATTCACCTTGTCGGAGAACAAGAGAAAGTATTTGCTGCTCCACAGTCCAATGGTGATGAGACATTTTGCATGACTCGAGCTGATTTTGTCTAGAAAACAGACCGTCTGGTGCACAAACATGTTATTGCTTCTGTGTGTCCTGCTTCCACAACAATCTTCAGCTGTACTCACGTAAGAATGTGTCTGTAAAAACGTTTCTTTGCTTGCTAAAAATTCTGATTCATTTTCATAGTTGTTGTCAGAAAATAAGGTGCAAATTTGCTCCTCTTACGAGCCAGAAATGGGATTAATAGGAGCTTTGGGATTTGAATGAAACTAAAAACGTTAAGGAAGAGGAGGAAGATAAAGATAGAAAAGTAAGGAGGAGGAAATAAAATTAAGTAGGCGAAGGAGGATAGAACGTTAAGGAGGAGGAGGATAGAAAATTAAGGAGGAGGAGGACGATAGAACGTTAAGGAGGAGGATGGAAAGATGAGGAAGAGGAGGATAGAAAATGAAGGAGGAGGATGAAGAGGAGTTTGAGAGAAACTGAAAAGTTTTGGGTTTATAGGGATTGATGTGTAACTGATGGAAACAACAAAACTTTCTGCTGATTTGAAGGTAAGACATTTTTATACAGTTTATTTATGTACACACATATGTAACACCCCCCCCCCCCTTTAATGCATTTTGTGTTTCGGTCTTGACCATCTATATTTATTTGTAACTTTCCTTTGAAATTTTGTGTATTTTATTGTGAACACCAAAACAAAAATGAGCCTGAAATAATAAGAATGTTTATCATTTTAAATTATTGATTTTAATAAAATATTGGTATGTTTAATATCCATCCATCCATCCAGGATCCAGTGTTATCAGAACTTTTATTTAGGGTCACGGCGACACACACACTGTATGTGAGTGAAAATAAACACCTGAACAGGTCGCCAGTCTGTTGTAGGGTATAGAGTCAAACACACAGTCAGGACAATTTCAGTATTTATAATTAACCTGAATGCATGTCTTTGGACTTTGGGAAAAAATCACAGACACAGGTGGCTCTAGAAGTTCTAGAACGCTTCACCCAGGAACCGAACCCTAACCCGGGGTTTTCTCGCTGTGAGGCGACAGTTCTAACCACTAAGCCACTGTGCCGCCCCTATTTTTAATACGCTCATTTTAATGCATGATTCCATTCCATCCAATTGTTTTCTTTAGTTAATGTACTTTTGTTAAATAAGAAGTTTTTTTATTTAAATGTTTTATGTTTTGTGCTTTTATATTAAAAGTACCAAAATTTTCTGAGAGTTCTGAGGCTGATTTTTTTTGCACCACCAAATCTGAATTCTACTTGATTCCATTATTGTTTTTCATTTTGTTCAGGTATTTATGGTAAATATAAGTAACTTCAATACCAGGTCGTAACAAGAAACACAGTCTGATCTCTGATCTACTGGACATGAACATCAACAAACCCTGCAATGCCTCCATCACTTCATTATCTTCTCTCCTTAACAGAAGAAAACCGCCACTTCCTCCATCGTCTATCTCAGCCAAGCGCACCTCTGAAGGTATTTCGTGTTCTGACGCTACAAAATCAGGTCCGAAACGCTCTGAGGAAAAATCACCGCTAGCCACAAGACAAAATACAACTCTTAAACCCAACCTGAGAATGGCTAAGCCTTTGATGGAGTCATTTGAAAGCAGTCGCTTGGATCAGGACAAGGAATCGTTCCTTATTAGGCCTCCAGAACCGTATCCACGACGTAGGCTGGCCAGCTTCGGCGGTCTAGGCTCGAGTGATCAACATCGAGCCAAGTTAGGAGTTCCTGATCTGCCCTCGTTGGTAAAAACCCATGCCAAGAGCTGTGAGAATTCCCTCCAAGTCCACAGTACCAATCCATCTAATCTTCAACTAGTCAGGGATCAAATGTCGGTGGCTTTGGAAAGGCTGAAAGACCTGGAGGAGCGTGTAAAGATCATACCGGTGCTGCAGGTAAAGATCTCCGTTTTGCAAGAGGAGAAAAGACAACTCGTCGCCATGGTGATGAATCATGAGAACCAGAAAGAGCTTCAAAACACCAAGCAGGTTGAGTTGCAAAGTTCTGGGACAGCAGACGACAAAAAGAGAAGAAGGGAGTCCTCCGAAAAGATGGACGATTGGCAACATGGTGCTTCTTTGCGTCTTGCCGAGATCAAGCAGCTCAGCGTTGAAATGCAACTCCTCGAGAAGGAGATCGAAGACGCTTGTCTTCGGACTCAGTGGATGCCGAATCTAACCACAAAAGATACAAGTTTATTGAACATCGGTGGGGACGTTAAAAGTTCAAAATCTGTGCTAGAGCTGCGTTCCGTAGCCGTTGGTGTAAGCGAACCCATGCTAGGTGTGGTCTCCAAGACTGAGTTCGAGCTTCAACAGCAAATAGACCCGAGACCTCGTGGCTCTTCTGACAAGAATTCTGTAGCACAACCAGAGATGAACAGCATTGGAACTCAGATAACTACTTCAAAGAGGACAGTTGGAGTTGGAAACCATGTTCAGATGGTTCATAGCTCTGTTGGGGAAGGCCAGGTCCGAGCTTTCAACCATGCAGGAGTGATTTGTACCCCAGAGACAAAAGAAGTAAGTTCCGGACCAGACACTGCTACAAACATCTGTGAGGTGGAGAAGAAAGATCAATGTGTAGGAAGAGACGACGTCTCAACTTGCGATCAAAGTATCTGGGTGGCTGTGAGTGTTCGTGATGTTGGAGTTGTTACATCAGAAACGATGGAGACCATGGAAACAAGGAGTGTGGGCTGTGGAGACTGCACCATAGGAAATGTCAACATGGTTAAACCTCTCGTTTCTAAGAGTCTGGTCACCGAGCATGGCAAAGGTTATGATTCTCGAACCGTGTTTACTGGAACTTCTCAATCTTTCTCTCAAGACAAATGCACCAGCACTGTTCATACAACGACCAGAACGCTGGCGGTGGGCGACGGCAAAATTACCAGCCATCAATCAACAACACAAATGCGTTCCACTGGAGTCGGGACCCCTGTGTCCTTTGAAGGAAGTCCCATTCAAGGCATCCCAAAAGTCTTGACCCGGGACGTTGGAGTGGGATACGCCAACATCCATGACAACTATTTGGTCGGACTCCGGACACGGAACATGGCATGTGGTCCATCTTGCTTACCAGATCCGATCAAGACTAGAAGTATAGGGGTCGAGGTGGGTGATGGGAGAGTCCGGGATGCCGACGGGTGCATGTGGACACCGGTGCGCTTGCTACAGCCAGAAGTGTACAGACAGTCCGAGTCAGGACCGGATCATTCTATAGATCGGACAAAGACTTTGCTCCAGGAGCAAGAGAGTCTGTTAACAAGGGATAGTTTCGAAACCAGAGATGTTACACTTCGAACCCGGAGCCTTCTGGAAAAACATCATGGTAAGTGTTAGTATTTCTTTTGTTTGTCTTAGAGTGGAACAATATCAATTAATTAATCATCAATCAATCAATTAATGTCATCAATATGAGACACTTCAAAGTGATTCAGTTGAAAGAGGCCCCATAATATTGTATTGTTTTACTATACATTTTATTGTAGTTTAATGTTTTCTATAGTAAAAGTGTTTAATAGTAAATAAGATGTAAGTTATATTTGTGTTTATCTGTTTATTTATTAGGATTGTTCAGTTTGAATGATGTTTTACGACCTGAAGAGGTTTTAATAGTGTTAATTAATAATAAAAGAATCGAACCGTCGTGTGACGTGTAAATTCTCCAGTGTGAGATTTAAGCTTCGTTACTTTAATACTCAGCTTGAATAAAGCAGGAGGTAGAAAGATGGAGCTTCCTGTCCTCTTTTAGTCTTTCTGGACTCCTCGAACCTTCTACATATACTCAATCGTTCAGATCTTCACATGTTGGATCATCATTTCACATCATTTCGAGTGAACGTTAGATTATTAAATATCATGGTAAAGATCACAGACAGAGAGACGATTATGATGTCGGTTTCTTTCAGTGTCGTGCAGCTTTGGTGATTAGTAGCTCTGATATTTGCAGTAGCATCTCAAATCAGTTTAACTGGAATCATCCATTAACACAACGTAACCCGTCTGAGTAAACACAAGAAGAAGAAGGAATTAAACGCATTTCTCTGTAAAGGCTGGATTTTGATCGGACACATTTGGTGGACATAGTTCTTTCTGGCTTGGCTGGACAAACCCTGCACTTAAAATATTTCAGGCTGATGTTGAAGTTTGTAGAAACTCTTGTGTCCCGAACGTCTGCGGTCTCCAACACTACAACAACTATTTATTCTGCTGTGTGAGCTGTAAAGTAAAAGCTGTATTTTGTAAAGGTAAATGCTAATGCGCAGGTACTTTACTTAAAGGAGACATATTATGCCGCTGTATAAACGAGTTCGGAGGTCTGTGGGCTCTACAGACCCCATCCATGAAGTTCTTTCTACAAGATCTAATCACTTTCACCAACACAGATGTCACTAGTTTAACCAGTTCTAACCACTTAGCCACCATCTGTAAAACAGTTCCTCATTAACATTGATCAGATTTATTAAGCAGATTTTTATGAAAGGGGTCGGTGGAAATATTAAATGACCTTTCCACACCTACTAGGTGATGATGTTTCCAACATGAACAGGAAAGACATCAGAGATCATCACAGATCTGCTGAGTGTAAGAAGATCCACAATTCTGCATCTCTGGGGTGAGGATGAACCGAATCTCTAATCATTTAACATCAGTTACTGACTCGAATTTGGCAAACCATCAATTGCAAATAAATCCTCGATGTGGGACGTGTGTGTGTGTGTGTGTATGTGTGTGTTTGTGTAATGGTTTGGTAAATATAAAACAACGAGTGTGAATAATTCAATGAAATGTTCTCAGTTTAACAATAAACTGCAACGTGTTTTTGTTTATCATGTTTTCTTGTATTGTTTAGATATGAAATGAGTGAAACGATCCGTTCTGCCTGCCACAGTCTAAAGAATCACCTAAACAACAGCACGATATTATCCAACAGAGAGCTGGTAAGCCTGAAGGTCTCATATATTTTATATCTAGTAAGAGGATCAGCGCCCTCTACTGTTAAAAGTGCTTATTGATTGATCTTAAATGTATCACCGATTCATGTTGTATTCCAGGTGAATCGATTCTTAACTGTATCGTGGCCAATCTTTACATCTTTATAAGTAACTGCATGTGTATATATCAGTGTGTGTGTGTGTGTGTGTGTGTGTGTGTGTGTGTGTGTGTGTGTGTGTGTGTGTGTGTGTGTGTGTGTGTGTGAATGTATCAGTGTTTGTTCCAGTATGAATGTGTTTGAGTAAGAAAATCTGCATATGTGTGTATCAGTGTGTGCTACTGTGTGTAAGAGCAAGTAAAGTGTGTGTGTGTGTGTGTGTGTGTAGTGTTGCAGTGCAGTAAATGTATAAAAATAAGTTTTACAATCAGGAATAAGAAATAATCTGAGCGTTTTTTGTTTGTTTTTATCTTTAATCTAAAAAGAAAAGATGTTTTGTGGCACCAGTAACGGTCTAAAGCTAGAATTTTTTATCCACATATTTGTCAGGAATGTAGGAACAGAAACATTCGAGGTTAAAAGCAGAAACCAGATGGACGTGGTAGACGGGCGTGTTTGTGGTGAGCTTTTAGGAATCCTGAAGTCGCCTTTCAGAATTTAGTTGGAGAAAACAAAATCATGGATTCGGTTCCATGTGGACTTCGGTTTCAGCTTCATCCTGCAATTACTGACCAGAAAAACATGCTGTGTTTTATTTCGACTTGTGCAACACGTGTGTGATTTTATACACTCAAAGTGCATGGGGCAAACAACAATAACAACAACAACACTGTTCTGCCAATGGGTGATGTAAGACGCAAAATTTATTTCATGCTAAAATACAGATGTATAAAAAGAGTAAATATAAAACAGTTATGAAAATATTAAATATATGTATTTATAAAAGAAACAATAAAATTAAATATTGTTCATTTCACATTCCAAAAACTGTGCATGGTAATAATTGTACATGGTAGATGAAAGAAAAAAATAAATGTTATTACTAAAAAGATTATTACATTAATATTACGTCCATTGTTCTGTTTGTGTTAAAGCGCTCCTGCCTGAACACCATCCAACAGGAATGGTTTTGGGTCTCCAGTTTGAAGACCTCATGCCCGGATACAGTGGAGGACTTGCTGTGTGCGTTGCGTCAGGTGTCGCTCACCGTGCTAACGCATGTAGTCAACATGGCTGACCGGAACGGCAACACGGCACTGCACTACTGCATATCACATTCTAACTTCAGGGTGGTGCAGAAACTGGTGGATGCAGGTATGTCAGTTTGGATGAAAGGCCTTGCTCAAGGGTCCAATGGTGTGATCAAGCAACCTTCTGCTCAATCCAATATTTTAATCTCGGGGTTACAACTACCCTGCGTGATAACGAGTAGCTACTGCTAATAATTTTGCTAATGTGTGTGTGTGTGTGTGTGCGTAGGTGTGTGTAATGTTGATCAGCAGAATAAAGCCGGATACACTCCCATCATGCTGGCAGCTCTGGCGGTTGTTGAAACCCTCGAGGACATGAGTGTGGTGGAGGAGCTTTTTAAGAAAGGGGACGTTAATGCCAAAGCGACACAGGTGAACGTTTGTTACCGCACTCATATTCTCGTATCCATAGTTTCATTCCTCATGATGTTGTGATGTCACAGGCTGGTCAGACAGCGCTCATGCTGGCGGTCAGTCACGGGTGTATGGACATGGTTAAAATTCTCTTGACTTCTGGGTCGAGAGTTAACATCCAGGATGACGAGGGCTCGACGGCGCTCATGTGTGCCAGTGAGCACGGGCACAGTAATATCGTCAGGGTCCTGTTGGCTCAGCCGAGCTGTGATGCCACCCTAACTGACAATGTGAGCACAGTATTATTATTATATAAGTTGATTTAGAATAAAGCATGTACATACCCCGAAATATTAAATAATTATGGAAATGTAAATGGTCATAATGTTATGATTGTATATTTCGGATTTGTGCGTGGCAGGATGGCAGCACTGCACTCTCTATAGCATTAGAGGCTGGCCACAAAGATATCGCCATGCTACTGTATGCCCACATGAACTATGCAAAGAGCCAAGCTGTAGTAAGATCAGTCACATATGATTTGTAAGATCGTGTTCGTTAATGCCCACTAATTCCAACTGATGGAAACATGGCTTGTGTTTGTGCGTGTAGGTTCCTCCTCGAAGCAGGACACCAACTATGCCAGCTGGGAGACGCCATCATGATTAATTTAATCTGCTTATGTCCCGGCACGGCCGTTTCTCTCCGGGTTTTGTACGTTTTCATACACCAGTGTTATAGTTACACATGTCTAGAGAAGATCACTTACACAACCGTGATACTATGACAAAAAGTCTTAAAGCTAGTCCGAAAGCTAAAGCTAGCTTATTTTTTTCTAGATAACATTAGTACACAAGCCGCCAAGACAGTGTCCATTATTGTGCAGATTTATGAACTTCATTTCATGTTGGAAGAAGCTCTCGCAAGTGTCTGTCAAGTGAACTGCTTTATTTAATTTGTGAATATTTAATGACATGTATTTCAATTATGCTTCCACTGCAAAGCTATTTATGCATCTATGTTTATGCTTTAAAAAATATTTGCAGTACCATTTTTATTCATCGTCTTATAATGCATTATGTTATACAAAAAATTGTGAAAGTGTGTAAAGTGATAGTCATAAATGTAAACTAAAATGTTGATAAGAAACTATGGGTTTAACTATGGGTCGTTAGCTGGCTGGACATGATTTATATATTGTGTTTATTTATTTTATACACTTCTTGTGTTTTTACTTTTCCCATCATCCACCTATCGAAATATATATATTTATATATAACTCACATATAAAAGCAAAGCAAAACAAACCTAAAGCCTGATAATAACTACACATAACCCGCCTGAGACGTGTTTATTACTCCATCTAGTGGACAGTTATATAACTTCATTTATTTGTGCTTTTCAAATATGCGCACAATTATTTTATATTTGCTGTAGTCTAACATGTTATTACGCTCATGTGTATGTATTATAGGTTATAATATATTAGGTTATTTAATATCTAACCTAAAATAGTAGGTAGGTTATAATGAATTAAAATAATTGGATGTTATCCTTTCTAGCTACTTGACCATCGGGGTTATTTTAATCTAACACACTATAGTCTTATTTTAATCTAACAAACTATAGTCTTTTTTAAATAATATTTAATAATAGCCTTTTTAAATGTGCTACTTGGCTTCTAAGCTAACACACTTAGCATGACCAGGTGGCACAACGTGCTAGCATAACGATTAGCCCGAACTTGCTTTTAATTCCACTTGTTCATTTTTATACACATTAAACATTACTAATAAATTATTAGCATGTTAAACAAGTGCTTTCTTTGCCCCCACATCACCATGCTGTTGTAATGTAATGTTTTGTGCCATACTGAATGCTGGGATTATCTGATCGAATAAAGATGCTTCTGTTTATATTTCAAGATGTCTTAGATTGAGGATATTATTATTATTATTATAAAAAGCTGAGCATGGAACTTTGACAATCAGAATTAGAACTTTTACCTAACATTAGAGTAGGGTGACCCAATGTCTTCTTTTTGAGGCGTTAAAGAAATGTCCAGGCGAAATTACACAAGATTTTTACTATAGTTTTACTATAGTACTAACTACTAAATAGTTTTACTAGAATTTACATAGAATATCGAGAAACAGTCGTCTTCTCGACTCCGGTTCACCTACGTCAGGGGTCACCAACCTTTTTGAAACTGAGAGCTACTTTTTTGGGTACCAACTAATGTGAAGGGCGACCAGTTGGATACACACTTGTGAAATCACACATTTATAACCTTTAATGACATTTTACTATTAATAATGAATGATATTCATCTATGTGAAGATGCTGATCATGTCAATGATTTCTCACAATCATTTCCAACAATCATTTAACAATGTAGGTAACAAATAAATATCAATATGCAAAATATGCAGCTATTTTTAGAACAGGCCTGCGGGCAACTCATGAGGTCCTTTCGGTCGACCTGGTGCCCGCGGGCACCACGTTGGTGATCCCTGACCTACGGTTTCAGGTGTTAAGCAGAATTTAGTCTCCGGCACAATCCGACTCCCTTCACCAAAGCAAATGGACGCTACATATAACACGATTTTTCTCATTTCTAAGTAACGACAAATTGTTCTTCACAGCAAAATATTCAAATATTAGTCATTAGTCACAACCAAATGTTTTGTTTTGTTGCACTTATTAATATTCGCTACCCGTGACATCACAGTGAGTTTATTTATTTTGCTTTCGTTCCTGTGATGCTTGCTGTCAATGATAATCAAAGATTTGGCGTTATTAAGAAATTTGTAAAATCGTGTCATGTGTTTTGTGCGTTTGCTTTAGTGACCCACGTGCATGCGAAGTTTAATTCTGCCAGGGAGTCTGAAATCAACCCCCCCACCCCTCCACCTCCTCCGTGGTTGGGTGTCCTCTTTTTTACCATCTCAGATCTGGTCAGCTGATATACATAGGGAGGGTTGTGGGAACGATTTTTATCTTTGCTTGGGACCTGCACATCTCATTTGTTGTAGCCAGGAAACACAGTCCATGACATCAGCCAATCCTGTCAACATTTTTCAGTGACCCTTGACCTCCACCCTTGATCCTTAGATCTTAGAAGTAGTGGGATGGATTCTTGTCCTACTGCACTGCTTCACCTGAGCACCTGGCTGGGACTGGACTGGAAATTTGGATGGATGCAGACATGCTATATAAGTTTGGCTTCTGTTGTGTATTTCACTCTACAGGATTAAAAGCACAAATCAGTCATCGCTGGCCGTGTGTGTGTGTGTGTGTGAGTAAGGAAGAGCGTAGTGATGGAATGCTTTAGTGTTCTGCAGCCAGTAAAAACGTGCTGTTGCCATAGTAACAGGGAAAGAATGAATATGAATCCTAGTAAAATGACAGTGTTTCACTGATTCACATTAAACGGTGTTAGTGTGTGCGTGTGTGTGTGTGTGTGTGTGCGTGTGTGTGTGTATACTAGTGTGACGCCTGACTGGCAGCCAGCTCACATATTTCTCGAAATAATTCAGCATTAAAATTTGATCAATAAAATCAGGTGGTGTCGTTGGTACTACAGCTGTTGCCATGGCAATTTCGTAATAAAAAGCTGCCGGGGTAAAGCACCAATACTTTGTTTTTCATCAGCGATGATGGAGAAAGATTACGAAGATGGACGAGTAAATTAAACACACTTAGCCTTTAAATATAGTATTTAATGCTTCAGATGTTTGGGTGGGTAACACTATCGCCTCACAGCATGAAGGTCTTTGGTTCCATCCCTACACAGACCCTGCGCAGGGGGGAGCAGGCAAACTCTGCAGTCCACCGATCGATTACCGATTTGTTGATTAAGATTTTAACATCATGCTGAACACTCATGGGGGTTAACACTGTCACCTCACAGCAAGACGTCCTGGGTTCCATTCCTGGGTAAGGTGGTCTGTATCGGTGTGGGTTTCCTCTGGGTACTCTGGTTTCTTCCTACAGTCCAAAGACATTCATTCATTTTAACTGGAGGTACTCAAATTGTCCAGACAGAAGGAGAACATGCAAACAGAAAGGAGTGCCCTTTTGAAGGGGATTACCCAGGACCTTCTGTAATTTGAGTAGACACACAGATGACCATTCACCAGAAACAGGACCAGGACTAAGCACCAAGACTCAGGATCAGGACTTAGCACCAGGAATTAGAACCATGGACTCAGGATTTGGTCTCAGGATCAGGACTAAGCACCAGGATTCAGAACTAGAACTCAGCACCAGGAACAGGACCAGTACTAAACACCGGGACTCAGGTTCGGGACTCAACACCAGTACTAAGCACCAAGACTCAGGATCAGGACTTAGCACCAGGACTAAGCACCAAGACTCAGGATCAGGACTTAGCACCAGGACTAAGCACCAGGATTCAGAACTAGGTATCAGCACCAAGACCTAAGATCAGGACTTATCACCAGGAATTAGAACCATGGACTCAGGATTTGGTCTCAGGATCAGGACTTGGCACCAGGATTCAGAACTAGAACTCAGCACTGGGAACAGGACCAGTACTAAACACCGGGACTCAGGATCGGGACTCAACACCAGGACTAAACGGCAGGAGTCAAATAACATCCAAACGATTTAAGAGTGTTTTGATATTACTGTTCAATGCTTTGACTTTAATTTTTCGAAAGGAAGAGAACGAGCACCAGTAAAGGGGAAAAAGGGGGAGGACGGGGGGACAGAAAAAAAGGAAAAGGAAAAGAAAATCGGATTGCGACAGTCGATATTAAAACATGCAGCTAGTGAGGGAGAGAGAGATCGAGGATCAGGCCTTTCAGCCTGGACGGCCGGGTATCAACGAACCGCTTACAATCTTTCTCTCTCTCATTTCTGTCTTTCTCTCTCTCTCCCTCTCTCCCTCTCTCTTTCTCTCTCTCTTTCTCTCACCAATTGATTTGTGTATGAACATCTGGGCGCTTTTTTTCCCGCCCCCCCTCTCTGTCTGTGTGTTTCCAGTGATCAGCTGATGAAGAGACTCAGCGCTCGCTGCAATGCTGGCTTGCTAATTCTCGCGCCTGCAGACAAGCGGCAGCCTGGAGACCTCAGCCAGGTAAACAACAACAAGAAAACATTCGCCTTCTCACCCGCATTCACCCGCCATCCGTGCCGTGCTGGTCACGCGAAGGCGGTGAGAGAGAGAGAGAGAGAGAGAGACAGCGTGGAGGTGTGAGACGTCTGCTGAACACTGCGTATCAAACGGGTCGCGTGCTGTGTCGATCCTGGCATGGGTTGTTCCTCTTTTTTTTCTTTCTGGAGGTTACGAGGACAGCACGGCGCATGCATGCATGCATCACACACACACACACACACACGCACACACACACACACACACACACTAGCCTGTCGTGCATGATTCGTTTTTGCTAATCCATTATTGAATGACTTTGTCTGCATGTCTGCATTCGTTTGCATCTTTCATGTGTGTCTGCGTGTGTGTGTCTCTCTTTCCCTCTGTGTGTGTGTGTGTGTGTGTGTGTGTGTGTGTGTGTGTGTGTCTGCATTCCGTTATATTTCTTCAGATGAT